>JAHBBA010000790.1:0-12233 GCA_018806925.1 Skeletonema costatum | reverse complement strand
CAGCAATCCAGCAGCAGTTTCAATAGATGTTCCAACAACATCTCCTTCAAGCAATCCAACATTGTCGCCGACAAGCAATCCAGCAGCTGCTGCACCAGATGCACCTACAAGTAATCCGTCCATCAAGCAGTCCAACGAATGCACCGAATGACGTAATCCCACAGCAGCTCCAACTACATCCACACCGACCGGTTCTCCGTCGTCAAGCCCATTTGATGATAGCACAACAGCAGCTCCTACAAGTAATCCAACTACACCCACGCCGACCAGTTATCCTTCGCCAAAGCCATCTGATAGCCCAACAGCAGCTCCTACAAGCAATCCAACACAACCGCCATCAAGCAATCCAACAAAAGCTCCAACATCAGTTCCTTCAAACAATTCAACAAAAGCTCCAACAGATACTACAAGCAATCCAACACCGTCTCCTTCTGGCAATCCATCAGATGCACCTACTGATGCACCAACAAGCAACTCAACACCGTCGCCAAGCAGTCCAGCATCGCCTTCCAGCAATCCAACAGAAGTTCCAACAGATGCACCTACAAGCAACCCAACACCGTCTCCTTCAAGCAATCCAACAGCATCGCCTTCCAGCAATCCAACAGAAGCTCCAACAGATGCACCTACAAGCAACGCAACACCGTCTGCTTCAAGCAATCCAACAAACGCTCTTTCCAGTAATCCAACAGGAGTTTCAACAGATGCACCTACAAGCAACCCAACACCGTCTGCTTCAAGCAATCCAACAAAAGCTCCTTCAAGTAGTCCAACAGCACCACCTTCAAACAGTCCAACAGCGTTTCCATCAAGCAGTCAAAAAGCTTCAAGCAGTCCAACAGCGTCTCCTTCATCCAGTCCATCAGCATCGCCTTCAGGCAGTCCAACAGCGTCACCATCAAGTAGTCCAACAGCTTCGCCTTCAAGCAGTCCAACAGCGTCTCCATCAAGTAATCCGACAGCGTCACCATCAAGTATTCCAACAAAATCGCCGACAATCAATCCGACAGCGTCACCGTCAAACAATCCGACAGCTTCTCCGTCAAGTAGTCCAACAGAACCGCCGACAAGCAATCCAACAGCGTCTCCATCAACCACTCCGACAGCGTCTCCATCAAGCAGTCCAACAGAACCGCCGACAAGCAATCCGACAGAGTCTCCATCAAACAATCCAACAGCGTCTCCATCAAGCAGTCCAACAGAACCGCCGACAAATAGTCCAACAGCGTCTCCTTCAAGCAGTCCAACAAAAACGCCGACAGGCAATCCGACAATGTCACCATCTAAACAATCCAACGCCTTCTTGTTTGCAGCCAGGCACCGCGTGTTCACCGGGTAATAGTGGTCCATCCGGTCCTTCCTGCAACGATTGTTGTGACGGGTCCAAAAAGTGTGATAATGTTAGGACATGTGTGTCAAACGATCAATGTCCAACATCATAGTCATAGCGCTTTGAGGGTAACTCCTCTCATCATATGGAATATTTCTATTATAACTATCACGCCCTCTTGTTGCCTAATAATTGAGATCTGCGCCTTTACAAGACGTAACGCTAAAATTTACTATGCTTTTGATGCGACGAAGGAATCAAGTTTACTGTTGTGTTCAGAGGTAAATTCCATGTGATAAAAAATTATACAGATACACTCTCTCCAAGCTATGCAAGCAACTGGAACACGCTGAAGAAACTATTCGGGATAGCATTAGCCAAATAGACTGATTCGGATTATATGATCAATTTCAAACGACGGAACTTTTATTGAGATAGCTATTACTTCCATCGTCTAGTTTCGCAGGAGATAGAGTGAACGACCTAGAACTCCGGAACGAGTTAATGTTAAAATAATGCAATTTATTGTATGAATCGGACTGAACTTTCCTCTCCCCTCAAGGAAGAACAAACAGAGCAATTGCGCGAATCACAAGATAAGCAATCGAGCCTCCAAATACCCCATCAACCACAGCCAATTCCGTCCGTTTGCTTCGCCTCAACCAGGGGAAGAAGCGACTCCGTGTTGGTGCTTCTACAATAATTTGGACAGGTTTGGGAACGAAGAGTTTGATAGCGACAGGCAAAAGTTGGCGAATCATTGTGCTGACGACCAACCCAGCTGCGGCAGAATACGCCTGTCTTACGGTCACAGCATGGCGTGTTGACTTGTTGTACTTCATGTCAAGATTGAGTGCAATGACAGGATCCTCCACCACTATTTCATCAGTGCTTGAGTGTTCCAACGTATTCAATTCCTTCTCCATTAGACGAGAGCGACTTTGACACCATCCCAATTCTTCCTCCATCTCCTTCATCTTGGCAGATTCCTCTGTCAGTACCTCTCCTAACTCTCCCTTTTGCACCCCACAACGCTGCAACTCTGCCACATCAATCAAATACCTCATATCAACACGTTCAATCTCTGCCTCTAGCTCTTCTATGGAAGCATCAATTCCCTCATTACGATTCACCAAATACCTCATTGTTCCTTCCGTATCACCAACCTTTCTTCCCAAAACATCCCTCTTCTCACTCAGCTTTGCAATAGTCTTAGCATTCGCCTTCATCTCCGCCTCCCTGAATGTAGCTATTCCATCCGCAACATCCACCCTCCGTTGATGCTCCCGAGTAACAACAAGTGTCAATACTCCAACACCTAAAATTATTGCCCCAACAAACAACAGCCCCCTCCTCAATTTGATTAGTTTGCGAGTACGTGCATGTTTTGCTCGGAGTGACTCCATCCCTTTTGCCAGGACGTCCATTTCTTCTTCGTGTTCTTTAATTAGCATGGCAAGTCTGGAATCTTTTGACTGAATAAGTAATTTGATTTCATTTTCATCCAGCCCTTCCTTGGTATTATTTTCTCGCATCGATCTCCCCTTGGCACTTAGACCAGATCGTTTCGAGCTGGGCAGTAGACCATCACCACCACCGGTAGCCGCCCCCTCCAGATTTGTATCTTCTTTGTACAATGTCGTATCCGGTCCAAATGGGCGTATCAATCCAAACGTACGTTCCTTCACACGATCCACAACCTGCGCTTTAATAGCATCTTCACCCACTTCCAACACTTGCAATGATTGCATCCCCGCAACAATTAGTTGATAACATTGAACAAATTCTCGAAAACAGATTCCACGCCTATCCACTTCCATCATTATTATTATCCGCCGATTGTTCCGCCCGATAGCTGTTCCTCAGCCTCCACCAATGCCGTTAACAACATGATCAATTGTGCATCAGTCGTAATAATATCACGTTTCCTCCCTCCAGTGTGGAAAGGACCGCCACTCCCACTGCTAGCCACAGAAGAGGAGTTGAAACTAGTGACACTTACATCATCGTCAATCAATGCAGACAGTGATCGATTCCAGCTGATACCCGTGCGAAGAAGGCATCGTCTAATTTGACTGTAAGTGAGTATTCGTTCATAGCCTCTCCCATCTTGTGGTGCCTTGTTCTTATCGTTGCTACGGCCCAAGTATTGAACCCGATCAAAGACTCGCCTCAAATGCTTGGTGGTAACATCATACTCGTGATCTTGTTGTCGGATCATTTCTTCGTAGGCGGAGAGAAAATTGGACAGCTTGGGACTTTTTAGAGGATGTAGAGTTGACGGTGGAGGATGTTGTGCTCTTTCCTCCATCTCTGGACGAAGCATCATTATGAGAAGTGGCAGTATAAGATGCAGTGGTGGTTCCGGTAGTGTTGGTGGCGGTTGTCTTGATAGAGGGATCCTTTGGTGGCTTCCCCTTTTTGTTGGATGGCATTGCTTCCTTTGTAGCAACTTTCCTTGCTGCCTCGGCGTCCTCAATATCACGTCTCCTAGCTTCAGCTTCAATAGCAGCGGCTTCTTGTGCTTTCTTTGCTGCAGCTCGTTCCTCTTCTGCTTTCCTTGCTGCCTCTGCCTCCTCAATATCACGTCTCCTAGCTTCAGCTTCAGCAGCAGCAGCGGCTTCATGTGCTTTCTTTGCTGCAGCTCGTTCCTCTTCTGCTTTCCTTGCCGACTCGGCCTCCTCAATATCACGTCTCCTAGCTTCAGCTTCAGCAGCAGCAGCGGCTTCTTGTGCTTTCATTGCTGCAGCTCGTTCCTCTTCTGCTTTCTTTGCCGCCTCGGCCTCCTCCTCTTCTGCAACATCATTTTCCTCCGGTGGTTTAACTTCTTCAGGCTCCGCCCCAGTAATCTTACATTCATGCACAAAAATGGTCCCATGCGCTTTTGATACATTGCCACTGTGGATCAATTCAGAATTTTCACTCTGCATCAAGTCATTCACCGTAGTATAAAAAGCACCCAATGGTTTATTCTCCCCCTTCCTCTCATAATCAAATATTGCCAATTTGATCTCCCTCTTCAGATCTCCATCACACAATGCATTGACATCGATGGAGGCAGCTTTCCAGTCTGGATTCAAATTGTTCATGACATACTCGCTTCGATACACTGGCGTCCAAGATTTCCCTCCATCATAGGTGCGGCATAATTCAAATAAGGGATCTGATTTACTAATCTCTACATTTCTGAGGTCCTTTCCCTCCAAACGAAGGGACAACTTGCCTGCTGATCTAGAAGGAACTTTGGAGATGCGGGCGTGGAGCATCCCCCCCTCTTTTAGTTCTTTGCCTTTTGTACTTCCTTGGCTGCCAAGAATATCTCCAATTTCGAATGCAGCGGCTGTAATAAGTGAAGACAGTGTGAAAAATCGTGAGTCAAAAGGCAAAAGTAAAAATATATAACGTTGTCGACACTGCATGCAAATAGATGATAACTTACACCCCATTGGAATATGACTGCCCTTCTTGACCTCATCAACAACTGACACTTCAATACTCATCTTCTCTCCTTTGTTATAATCAAATAAGAAAGGACTTGTCCATGTCGGATGTATCGAATTTTTGACAACTTCCGTTTGACCCAATATCAATTCTCGTCCAGATGTCACGAGGGTGACATTGGCAAAGGGATCGGATATCCCCTTTCCCAGACCGGCGACATTTTTGAGTTTGGTTGCGTGGAGGGTTAGTCGCAGCTTTTCTACTGTCTTTTTTTTCTTGTTTTGATTACGTCGTCTCCTCACAGGAGACAGAGGCACACTATGTTCCACTTCTTTGGATGCCATACCATTGGATGCCATATCTAATCGTTCTGCCGATTTAGCCAAAATACGTTGACGTCGTGCTTCTGCTTTTTGCCTCGCTTGTTCAGCGGAGACTACCATGATGGTTACTGTATGTGTTATTTATTATCAGCTAGTTGATTCTTTTGTTTATTTGCGACAGGGAGCAGTGTTTGCGGTAAGTTGTTGTCGCTTCTCGTTTTAACTCTTTGCAAAAAGCGCAAGATTCAGTGATACGAGATGCTGTCGACGTCGACTGATGAAGCAGTATTACATAGGTTCATCTTCTTGAAGCTGCCGCCGAAACGATCTTGTTGCTTATCGTATTGACGACTGTCGAGTAAAAGTGTCGAGTAGTTCCGATGATGAAATGAATTGAGACAACGAACGTCAGCAAAGAAATACATAACTTCTTTATGTGCTACGACACGTACGAGTACCGTTCGATCGTGAAAGTCTCGGTAAAGTGTCGTTTCGGCATTGAGTATAGGTTGGAATTAGTATTGAATTTTGCAACACAGACGCTATCGTGAAATTGCATGATTTGCGGCTGATCGTCATTTTTTTTCGAGCTCGCTGCCGCCGTGTTGTTGCCGACCTCCACCTCCCAAGAAGGAAGAAGGAAGTTGGAAGTTGATGAGGAAGTTGTTGCACCACAAACCATTCACCATCCAATGAATAACCACTCCACGCCAAACTTGGCCACATACTCAGCGACCACAAACTCACAACAATAAAGCATATTCACATTGTCATTATAATAATTAGTGCAACATGAAGTTGTTTGGTAGGCAAAGACAGCACCCGGAGCTCCACCGGCAGTCTTCCGACGAGAGCTACTCATCTACCACATCACCAACCAAAACCCATCGCCGGACGCCATCGTTCAGCGATGCCAGCGTGAAATCCGCCACCACGGATCCTCTGAATGTCTCCTGGAGCTCCTGCGGCAGCGGCGCCCTCCTCACGCAAGTAGACATGATGGACCACCACTGGCCGGAAAGTAAGATTGGGAGTGACTGTCTCGGTGGAGGCGAAGAAGACAGAGGTCGTCTTTGCGTGTGCTCGAGATTATTAGACAGCTATCATTCAGTCCGCCGCGAAAGACAAAGAAGAGGGCTGACACCGCTGATACTGCATCATCGTCGTCATCGTCTGATACTCACGACGAACACAGCACGAGCATAGGCCTCCTCGATCTCACACAACATTTGGAAGATTTGAGGAGGGGCTCGCCAAGTCCTTTGTATGGGTTTGCAGTATTTTGCCAGATGGAGACATGTTCATATAATAGTGAGTGAGGGCAAAAGCAACGGCAGAGCTACTTAATGTACAGTTGTATTATGTAAACATTTAAATATATGTATAAACTTCTGGTTTGATGTATTAATATACATGTAATTCAATTTGACGACATCACTTAACCTAGCTGTTTGGAAAGCCTTCACATGACGATGATATGCATCTAAGTATGAAAAATCAGTTCCCATACCTGATTCATCGTTCGCATTCCAACAACATGTCTATGCAATGGGTAATAGGTATGTTTAAAATCCACATCACCGTACTGACATGTTTATCTAGATTTGGAGGAAGCGATTCTCCTTCGAGAGTGCACTCAAAAGCAAAAAGCAAAGCTCTCAAAAACAGAAGGCAACTGCTTTCCCTTGAACCGATACGGTCATTCTAATTGTTCCATGAAGATGTATCATTTGTAGCAAATCCTCTAACACAAAAGCATATTCAAAAATTTGCATGGAAAAACTGATGCAACGTAGAGTACACAATAAGCTACGTATGGATAGGCCAAGCACCTCACGCTCGGCAACACAATTTCGGACAGAAACTAATATTTAATGGTTTGGGCGGCAATGATTGGCATCGATACTATCTTAGTTTTTTAGAGGACTTTGCCCAACAAAAAGTGATCATCGTACACTCCGTGCTTCTTACAAACTCTTGCGTCGCTTAGCTTGGTTTTGGGCATCCGTCAACGCTGTCAAAAGTTTACGTTTGAATAGTTGCAACCATGCGTGATGCAAACTCCTTTTGCTTTGGCAAACCTGGGACATCCTTCGTGGCTGCAACGTTTGTGAATAATCTTTGGCTTATGAGAAGAACAAAATCCACTTTTCAAAGCTTTATTGTCACAACCCTCATGGTTGCAAATATGGTTTTGGACTGGGCGTGGCTTCTTCGGACGAGGCTTTGCGACATGCTGCTCACAGAATGTGCTACTATATGGAACAACCGTCTGCACAACCATCGTATTTGCAAGTCTTCTGTTGTATTTGTATCTCTGTGCCTTTTGCAATACAGTCCCCCCCTCTTCCACGACATACCTAAAACCACCCCTCTCGTACACAATGTTTTCCATCCTTTTCGCCACAATTGCGGTCAACAACTTCTTAGAGTCTTGTTGTGGTCAGTATACTTGGCGTTACTATGACACTGTTGGATGTTTTTATCTGCCCTCCGTGTGTTGTTGGCATCATTCGCAATAACTTCTCCTCTTCCGCTAGCTTGTAATAATGATGCCATAGCTGTATTGCTGGTGCTTGAACTTCCTATGACAAGCGAGGAGAACGACAGCTTCGACGGAGCGCTTTGGCTTTGGTGGGCATGTCTTCTTCGAGGCAGGCTTCGAAGCAGGCTTCTTCGAAGCAGGTTTGACATCATTGTTGTTGTTAGGAAGTGTTTGCTTGACAGCTGCATTTCTTTTCGGCCATTTTTCGATACTGTGGCCTCTCCAAAAAACTCTTCGGATGGGTAATGCATGATCCATTCTGCATGATACAGCTCAATCTATCAATGAATCCCACGCCACTACAGAATCGCACCTTTCCCTCTGAATTTGGTGGGACGTTTTACTAGTGCTCTCTTTCTCTGACCACGGGACTCATATTTAGTGTCCCCTTTGCCACATTTATTTTCCTTCGCCTATTTGATAGCATTGTCATGCGTTCATGTACATGCTGCTTGGTGCCCGTTGGCGGCTTACTTTGCATCTTTATCTAACAGCCTTCTCTCCACCACCTTCGCTACTAACTGTATTCTTATCACACGGCTGACACAATGGATATAGATATGCCTCATCAGAATGCCGATCGCAAACACCCCCCATCTCAGCTAGATCTATACAGCCTCTGTGCAAACACAGTTTGACTCCATTATAGTCGCTTTCTTCATCATCCACAAGACAATTCGAACATCCATCAAAACAACAAAAGTCTTCCTCCGGCCCTCCATGCAGTTGACACAAACCCCAAAACGTTTCAGTAATGCAACCTTTGTAATAACAAAGTCCAACTAAACCACCATGCCTGGCACACAACCCCCATGATTTAGCTTCATTTAAACATCCACCACCGTGATGGCTGCACCGTTTGAATTTTAGAGTGTTGATAACATGCTCCGCCAAGTTTCGCATGTCTAGAGCATCCTTCATGACTGCATTCTTTTATCTTTGCTCCGTGCTTTCGGCATACTCCGCCATTGATCGCTTGTTTGGTACAGTCGTCTGCGCTACATTGTTTTCTTTGACCACAGTGCTCCGTGTCGGATGCATACTTTTCCATTTTGTGATTGATTTGTACATCCTATATGAATGCACTGTTTGGCTTGTCTCCATCTCCTCTTCTTTTTTGGAGGTGAAGATGCACTATTACTATTTTGTTTGAAAGCAGCTCCATCTTGTTTGGATGATTGATGCGGACGCTTCCTCTTTTTAGTTATAGCAGCAGCAGTAGCGGAGGAAGAGGTGGATTTTTTCCTTCTTCGTTGCTTCTTTTTCTGATTTGATTCATCGTGAGGAGAAGCAATGGCGGCATCCGCTACAGCTGCAGCGACGACCTCCTCTAGAAATTCTTCTGGAATGAAAGCTTCCTCCTGCCCCTGCTCTTCAGCACCGAGGAGCATTGGGGGCGGCTCGTAGGAAGACATCATGATAATGTATCTACCAGGTTACCTAATCTATTTCATGTGACATTATTTGATGTTGAGGTTTTTGACATCATAGTTGATGAGCGAGACTTTGTGGACGTTGACGAGGGGACCCGAAATGAGAGAGTTATGTAGATCATAGGTAGTGGTATCTTGGAAAGAGAGTTGAGCAAAGTTGAAACTATCGCCCAGCAGTCAATATCGAATTCGAGCTCATAATTCCACTATTGTGCTCATTGACACACCTTATCTCCTCTACTGACAACAAACAACAACGACTACTAGTTGCTACTACCTAATCCTTAAACCTAAATCCTATTCAGAACACTATTCCCTTCTCACGAAAAGGAGGTAGAGAGTAGAGGTAAGAGTAGTTAACCGCTCACGATGGACAATCCTCCACTCAGCTCAGCCTCTGTGCTCCTCTGATTCTTACAACTGCATTGATTCTCTCGCTAGTTGTATAGCTCTAACTTCCATTTCCGTTTGCTGTCTATTGATTATCGCTCCTGCACAGACCAACATACAATACCAAGAACAATCGCATCATGATCAGCCTCTTCGCCCCCCTTTTGCTCGCTGTGACTACATCAAGTGTGCTATCATTTCCTGCACATTTCTCTTGCGAGGAAGATGAATATGTGAAGCAACTTGAATCATTCAAAGTTGTGAAACAGGAGTGGGTTCATGCTCTGGACCCTTCGATCGTTAAAGAGGGTGTTCATTTTGGTGGACGAAGACAGCCCCCAATGTGTCCAAGATGCAGCTGCAGTTTTCGATGAGTTCGCCAAAGATGTATTCAAAGAAAAGCATCCATTGGACTCGTTCACTGTCAAAGTGTTCGGTAAGGACGATGCACATTGTTACCAAAGTGCTCTTCTCATTCTTGATGAAGTTCGCACGGCAGATGGTGAAAAGGTGCCTCTTGATACAATCGAGTTCTACAAAGCCAAGAAGAAGGATGACATGATCGAAAAGTGCAACGGAGGAAGGCAAGTAGCTCTTTCTAATTTGGCAAGCTTCGAGCCTCCGAAGAATCTTGAGGATGGAACTGTCCTCATTTACTCCCTTATTGTCTCTATCAACGGTCCAGACTGCTGTGATGTCCATCCCCTGCCTTTAATGCATGGACAATTCGAAGTTGTGTTGGGAGAGAGCATGGATGCAGTAGATGCTGATGCTGGCAAGCCCGATGTAGGAAATGATGGCGGTTTCTTGCGTGTCCAATCGTTCAAGGCTTCTGAAGATGAAGATCTCCGGAAGCCGAAGGAGATAGCCTCACCCATGCGACGTCATTTGTGTAGATAAGTGTGCCTCCAGAGCATGCAGCGTTGGGGCACAGGTTGAAAGAGAATAAAACTTTACTTTACACCATTACTGTCATAGAACTTGTGGACAATTCTCTCCTCACTCGAACACACAGAACATCTACTGCCCCGGCAGCCTCGGCGTCGTTGGACCCCACGCAATTCTCATATCAAGAGTTGTTGAATACTTGGGTAACGCGCCTCCAGCACCTTCTCATCAATATAAATGTTCCACCATCGTCTTGAAGAGTAGGGGTAAGTCCAATCTCACCCTCATAGTTCGTATGTAACCTTCCCCAGTTGGAGTTGAACTCGCCACTATAACATTGCAGGAGTAATGATGCAGAGAGAGTTGAGCATAATGACAACATGAAGAAAGTACGGGGTTGGCAAAAGGATAATAGACACTCACACAAAAGTCCTTGACTTGGCCAATATTACCATATCCGCAATACTCGCAATATTCCTATGGTACCTGTTGAAACAAGTATCCTCCGTCCCATCTCTAAAACCTGTTTCTCCGTCCCCATTCAAATGAAAGGAACTCTCATCCGTAGGGTTGAAATAGAATGACAACTCATGACAGTCATTCCACAATACCGTACGCTCATCAATACGATTGGGCAAGTTGGCAATCTCCTCTTTCACAACGATCGGGTCATCCGTGGCAACATACACAGCGCGTGTAATCCTCCCAACCTCCCCAAGTTCATTCACAAGACATTCCTCCTTCCTAAATTGACTCAAATAATGAGCAAAGGGAATATAATTTGTTGGCAAGGCGCCTCGCATTTGAATGACCTTGGGAACTCCAGTACTTTACCACTTCGTGCCGTGCCTCTCGGATCAATTTATCCCCACGTCGGACATGAATCGAATCATACACTTCATTCTTCGTACCTATCCTTTGAAATAGATCAAATGACTTGATTAACATTGCCACATCACGAGCAATCCATGGCTGCAGTCGTAAAAATCCTGCCTTGATCATTAACCCAACTGCATAATCAAACATTGCATTGTCGGACAATGTGGAGAATATCCTGGCCTCGGCTTGTGTGGCACCTAATCTGATTCCCCATTTCTCATTTGAAATGAAGTGATCGTCGTTGCTCCTCAATTTGGAATAGAAGTATTGACGTGCTCCTCTCCCACCCGTGGCTATAACATTGACTGTCCGTCCATTGCTCTCCTTACATGATATGGGCTCGGTGACAGCATTGGGTGAAGTAGCAATACGGACCCAATCGTTGTAAGTGTACGTGTCAGCACAAGGCATGGGGCATCCACCGCTTAACCACGTTGGATGATTGATGAGCCTGGACAATCCACCTGGAAAGTTTTCTTTAATTTGCCAGTTCTCGGGTGCTGACGAAGCTGGTGACTTCATGTGAATTTCTTCGAATGCATCAACCGGACAGCCAAATTGAGATGCACCAGCAAAGGTGCTCACGTCATTGGGTGGCTCGACCAGCAAAACATTTCGATTGAGATACGTCCCATCCAACATGGCCAATATGTAAGTGTTAATTTGACTTCCATGACCATGTGTTGAAAAGTGTGGAGGATCGGGCAAATAGAGGAACAGATTGGTGCATTTATCATCATTCGCTTCAGCCTTGGCGCGTAACTCGATGGATGGATCGATGTCATTCACATCTTGCAGTGTGGAATACTTCTCGATTTCATTGAAGGATAATGAACGACGTAGGAAGAAGGACCTGGAGGTGGAGGATAGAATGAGGAGAGGAAGCCCTGTAGCTGTAGATTAATTACTATGAAAGATGACATGGCCACACCGAGAAGGAGGGTGGCTGCATAGGCCTTTGCCTTTGGGATGGAAGAAGGGCGCTGCTGAGTAGACGACGGCAT
>JAHBBA010000788.1:0-78508 GCA_018806925.1 Skeletonema costatum | reverse complement strand
AGGTTGATTCTCTGTTGTTCTGTATCATCGAACTCCTGATTTGTATATCAGCATCTGTGAATGTCTCCATAGGCTTGCACTGACATAGTCATTTGTAGAGACGTCATCAGGAACGGGGGGCTAGGCGTGTAATGTGAAACAGTTCTTTTCAATTGTAGAGCCGTCCAACGGGCCTAGGATGACACTTTGGTCCTCCGCGCACACACATATCGAGCAAGGATCAGCGCGCGAAATTGGCCTTCCGCAATGTGGTCGCATCGCGACTTGCGATCCCTAAGAAACTAATATCATCTCTGAATTCGTCTAAACAAAGGAAGTCATCTGTCATTCCAGCTGTCACAACAGCAACAGCTTCAGCCTTTCTTCCCCTATAAGTTCTCACAGACATCCCCAATTACCAGTCTCTAGAATATTGCTCACGCACAGTGGTACTAACAGGTTGCAAATAGATACCGAATATCCCGAAGTATCGATTGTGGTTGGGAACTTGCCTAAAGTGCCACTCGAAGGAATAGTGAAGTCTGCAAGCAGAGTGTCCTTCAAGGATCAAACGCAGAAGGCCACGGTTGTTAACGTTGCTGAATGGTCGGCCCATCATTGAATGCAGGAGGAGACCCACATATATGAAATTGAAACTTACCCAATGTTTACAGGATACCCCCCACATGCAACCATACCCCGCCCCCACACCAACACACAATCCGTTCCACAAACTCCTCAACGTCCAATCCGTCGTTTGGCAAACGGTTCGCTTTTAGCATTGGTACCCGAGGAAGGATCAAAATATCCACGTGAAAAGGAACTTTGTTTGAATTTGTGGTGCACAAAAGCACCGCGGAGCAGCAGTTGCTGCTAACCCCACAGATGCTGTGTTGACCAATTCAATGGTGGTATCAACAGGAGGACATTCCCTAGCAACATCAGCCATCAGGCATATATCTGTATTGTACGAGTTGACTGGTGGTGCTGTACCACAGGCGGTGGAAAAAGGGGTAATTTGTCCTTCAACAAGGTCATGGTTTACTCTCTTTCACCACACGAGTCAGTATCTAAGCCACGTGGTGTTAGCCATGCGCGAGAAAGAGCGTGCAAATGGTTGACATAAGACCATTAATTGACATTTTTTTTATCTGATCGTCTTGACACGGGTGTAAAACATCAAGTACCACCATTGCCATCATCCGAGCCTCTTGTCGCTCAAATCTTTGGAGAACGGGAGAGCAATCCCATCGATAGTGGTAAAGCGTGGAACATGGCTAGACCGAATTTCGTCCTCTGTAAATCGAAAACACTCTTGCTCCTCTAGCAGCTTCCCTTCTTATTTATTAAATGCTCTTTCAAATCATTGAAACGCCGAAGAAGCACAGTAACTTCCCTTGAAGGCGCTACTGAAGGAGCTGAGGTAATATCCATGAGAGGAGTTGCTGTAGGAGCGCTCGTGGTAGTAATGTCGCGAAACCAGTGCACTCGGGACACACAGAGGGAAACTGGAGTTGGCGAATTTGTTTCCCCCAAGGGATCCCTCAAAGGAGTCCAAAGGCCAAGTATTGTAAATGTTAGAAACGCCCTATTGACGGCACGGTTTTGGTTTTCGAATATGCACCGTCACAGGGAAAGGAAACACAGCCTGCTTCATTGCATGGGGGATGGCGACATCCAACTTCCACAATTGCGTTGACTTCCTTGATGAAACACATATCTTCGAACTTATTGTCGGCAAATTTACGCAATTGTTCCATATAGTTCCATTCACCATCTTCTAATTTTGTACTTTGTCACCCACTTGAAAAAGAGCTGATATCCAAACTAATTCATGGCGAAACTGCGATCCACAAATCGCTTCGGGATTGACGCAGAAATCAACATCTTTGTACATCGATTTTCGATTCTCTCGTGCTGCTCTCGCTCCAAAGATAATAGTTTAGTCTGCCGAAGGCGCAGGGTCCTTTCATTTGTAATAGACCTCTTCCCCACCAACAGCATCCTTCCAAATCAGTGCGACCAACTAAATTTGCAAATTGCCTCCCCTTCGTCAGATTCAGCATTCTCGGCTGGATCCCAAAATCCTGAGGAAGGTATCCTGTGATCGAGGTCCGCATTGTAAACGCGGGAGGGGCTCCAACGTTCTATCAGAAGTAACGGCAGTGATGTACATGTCTGGATCTACTTGACAGGCCATGTCGGGCACATCACTACTTCACAAACCATATCCTGATAGCTCAAACCCTTGCTGCCCGCAGCTGTTACTCAATGCATATTTCCCTGACACTCTATATTCATTAAGTTCATCGCAAGTGTCATCTTTCTCAATGCCCAGCATCAAACCATTGCAACGAACAACGCAATATTTCCGAGCCCATACTGTGCCCGTCACGCAATCCAGGGATCACCCATGTACAGAGGTGAGTGATCTGGTGATGAAAATTGAGACATACGAGAGAGAGCATCCATGAAATCATCAAAGCGGTAGCGCTCAGATAGAACTGAATATCCTTGTCTCTTGTAGCGAAGCAAAGTCTCCTCGAAACCCTGACTTACTAGATTTCATGTACTCCAATGTTGTGTTCTATAACTTGTTGCTCCCGAAACTTTGAATTTTTAATGCACTCAAAGCAATAGTCAACGCTTCACGACGTTGTGGAAGCTTGGTTACTTCGCCCACATAAGGCAAGCAGTTGGGAGCATTGTGACATCCACGATCAACAATGGAGGAAACAGCGTGAATGAATGAGTGGTCCAAATCAAACGGATAATACTCGTTGAGATTCATTCCGCCGCTTACATACTCGACCAACTTTTGTTTGTAGTCCCAATTTGAGTTACTGTAACGCTGTACTTTTTCTGCAAACTCAAACATGGCAACAGTCCACCTCAAAATCTTCTGTATCCTTCCCATCTCCAGAGTTAGTCTCACAGATCTTGTTTGGGGTAGTGCAGAAGTTGATATCAGGATATACTCCAGACGTCGATCTTGTAATTCGCCCATCTGCAAGAGCTTTAGCTCCAATGTAGTGATTCATTTTCCCCATACTGCATAATCCCTTTGACTGTAGCGGTCCACGTCCCCACCAACAGCAGCCTTGAACGTCTGAACGACCAAAGTCATTTTTGTAATTCTTTGCTTCTTCTGGATACGTCCCGATAGGTCCACACATGAGTCCACGTTGGCCTATCTTATCATTAAACGATGATTGTATTGTAGTCGTTGGAGAAATCTGCGGACATTCCATGCCCTGCTCACCTGCCGGACAACTCATGTCTTGATAGTACTGGTTGTACTGACCACAGGAGTTGGAGATTGGATACACTTCAATTGGGTTTCCAAACTGATCCTTCTTTCGCAACTCTTGCGGTTGTTCATTAAGTCCATCACACGTATCATCAAAGATGCCGCCTACCATTGCCTGCGAAAGGAACACTGCCATGTTGGCAAGACCAAATTCATACCCTTTTATTGTAACCGCCCTCTCAATTGGCTTGTGCTGTTTGCCATGAGTAATAATAACATCACGATCAATGTTATCCCCAGCGAAGAGAACAAACTTTCCTCGACTGTGTATCCCACTTCCGACACTGCTGCTCCCAGTAGGAATACCATCGATCATCATTCGTTTCCAATTGCGCCAGAACCCTTCCACTGTGTACTTTAAGCTGCCAAAATAAAAGACCTTGCCGTCGTGCTCGACTCGTGAATTGAATATTCGTTGTATGCTGCTTTGAACTTGCGGAGAGAAGATGTGTTTCTCCATTGCTTGGATGGTGGCGGCGGAGTTGCTGTCGAGAAAATCGCTTGATATTGATTGCATCTCTCTGGCTGTTGTTGCTGATGCTGGTTCGTCATCTTGGCTGCCGCCCATTACAGCCGAGCAAATGATGGACAAGATGATGACATAGAGAAGGGCGGCGGCAGTGACCGCCGCCGATGCTGCCAGTGCTCTTCTGCGCTTCATCTCTCTATGTTATTCGGTCACTGCAAAATGAAAATGAGGCTGTAGTAATTCGTGCATCGCAGCTGCATCCAAAAGGAGGCGGGCGCAGGTTTCTCTGTGCAAATCGGAGCAATTTGCAATGACAAGTATTGAATCATTTCATGAAAAGACCTCCTTTTTGATTGGAATAATATTACCATTCTTCTATAACTTTGACAACAAAACAGAACCACTAAAACAAAAAACACAATCAACTCAACACAACTATCCATCAATAGTTGTATTTAAGACTGGGTCAATAAAAAACGTGATTTTTTTTTTTAGCCAGGTTCGCGGAAAAAAAATAAAATTCGAGGGCCAAGAAGTAGTGCGTGAATGCAATATGAAGTCTGTATGTGATATTGGTGTATGTTATATCGTTGTAAAGCTCTTTAAAAGGTCTTCTTTGTATTTGCAAACGTTTAATAATAAAATTTCTGTAGGGCTTTCTTCAACGTAGCAACCTAAACACTTTTGTGAGAGTGTTCGTCAAAAACAATCTGGCTAAATTAGAAAATCACATTTTTTTTGACCCAGTCTTATTTTAACTCCACAAGAGAGATAAAGTCTCTGATAACGATACCATACAATAACAATGATGATGCACTATGCCCTCCTGTTTCTTCTATTAGCAACAAGTGGGTCTGCTCCATGTTCTGGATTCTCTGTTGGAAGAAGTATAATTGCACGGCCAAGGCCAAATATTGGTGCTTCAATCCACTCTTCAAAAACTAGCGTTGAAGACAACATGGGAGAAACCATCCAGTCTCCTCCACCACAAGCATCATCAACACAACGAGGTGTTGCACGAATTGAAAAGTTTGCACGCCTCCCAGTTTGGCCTGTATGGCAAGGAGTCTTTCTATTCTTTGCATCCAAAATCTTTGGAGAGGAGGTAGCAGCTGGATGGGAAAATAGAATAGGTGGCAGGGTTTGCCCCAATTTCCTGACGGCAGAGGCTACTTCTCCGTTTGTATTACTTGTGCATCATCGTCACTCATTTTCCAACTGGGATCCAGTCAAGTATATCCAGCAAACATTCTTTCCAGAAGGGTTTCCATCTCATCCTCATCGTGGATTTATTACAGTGACGTACTGTTTAAAAGGAGGTATGGTACACAGAGATTCTTTGGGTATTAAGCAATCGTATGGTGCGGAAAAGAGACATGGCTCGAAGCACGTCCAGTGGCTCACGGCAGGCGCAGGTATTCAGCACGAGGAAATGTGGGATATCGAACCTGATTTGCAAGATGAAGGCAAATTGCTCTGGTCGTCATCTCAGGAGTTGTATCAACTGTGGATTAATATGCCAAGTGATTATAAAATGTCGAAACCAAACGCGGAACTGTTGGAAGCGTATCCAGTTGCATCATCTACATCATCATCTACGATCCCTGATAATACTACTCCAGTCGTAAAGGAGAATAATGATGCTACAACAACAACTGTAGTGGCTGGAGAATACAAAGGAATTAGAGCTCCGATTGATTGCCCTACAAATGTATCTATGATGCGAGTACAATTATCAAAGGATAGCTCATGGACACACAACATTCCTTCTAGTCACGAGACTGCAATCATCTACGTTCGAAATGGTTCAATTCAGATTGGTACACAACGCATCCCGCCTCATTACACGGTCTACTTGACAAGCCAAGGGGAAGAGCTATCAATCCAATCGTTAGAAGGAGAAGCTGACATTCTGTTGCTATCAGGGGAGCCATTAAGGGAGCCCATTGCTTCTCAAGGGTCTATGGTGATGAATACGCAGCCCGAGATCCAGCAGGCTTACTTAGACTATCAGCTTGGTAAAATGGGCTTGCCTTGGAGTGAAAAGCTCAGCGACGAAGAATGGCAGCAGCATGTGAAGAGAAACCCTTCTTTGTATTAAAATTTGATTCTTCTATTTGCGAAAACAAGAAAGTGCGACTGATTATAATGTGTGCCATTTTCTTTTTCAGTATGAATGATGTTGCAAGACCTTATGTGTAACGTCTTTCTTTGAATGTAACGTCAAGAAGTAACGCCAATTGAATCGCACAAGCTTTGGCGAAAGTGGAGACAACTCATCGGGCGGCAGCACAAATGGCGATCTCTGCTGCCATAACACAAAGCTGCAATCTACTGCAAGAGAGTACAATCGACAACAAGATATTTGAGTAAAATGACTGCCCGTGGCAAAGTGATTGGATATTTCCCTTCGATGGTGAAGCAACGGGAGAAGACGCGATTGATGAAATTGCTTGGTAAGTTTAGAGTTATTGCATCTTTTGCATGCTTATTCTGCAATATCTTACTAAATATGGCCGGCTTATCTTTCCTCTACCAACAGATGTAACCCGCGCAAAAGATGATTCTCATCGACTGGAGAAGCTGCAACTTGCCGTTGAAGCACTTGATCATCATGACAGACAAAAGCATGACGACGATATCAAAGCAGGAGCTGTGCAAATCATATGCTCTATTCTCCGTTCTTGCAGTCCATTCTTCATCGCGAAGTCAGAGCTTGTCAAATGTTGTTGCACTATTTTGCTGCAACTATACCGATGCTCTCAGGATAGAGCTCGCGCATCATTCTGTACCGACGGATTTACTCTCCTTACCAACTTGCTCGAAGTCATTGAAATCAATTACCGTCTCGGGAAGCTAGGCGATCCGAAGTGCCTACTTCTAGCGAACGATGTTATCTACAAGCTACTAGATGTATCAAAAGTACCTCTTACGATGGTCAAGAATAAAGATGAGTTTGTTTCTTCACTTGTGAGCAACATCAATGGGTGCACAGGAAAGTATGTGATGCAGCTCAGTCTAAAGAGTATTGCAAGCCTTTCCGAGCATGCTGAGAACAAGCAAGTCTTGTTGGGTGTTAAAGATCTATTAGGCGCGGTTGAAGTAGGCTCAAGACACATGGATCGAGCTGTTAGAGTTGAGGCTGCAAGGATTCTTCTGAATCTGGCGTGGGAACCGAAGAACAAGAGCAAGCTTTTGCAATCAAGTATTGGGACCATCTTGGCGTTGGTAGCGGGTGATGGTGGTTCTGTTACATCGCAGTCATATGCTCTCCAAACCTTGACACATCTAGCTACAGATACAAACAACAAAATTAATCTGGTCGATCACAACAATGGAACAGTCATCAGCACTTTAGTGCATATAGCCTCGTCAGACACATCCCAAGCAAGCATGAGCATCGACGCAACCAAGATCATAGGCTACCTAACTTGTCGTGCGACAGCTTGGAATATTGCTAGCGTGCCTGGAGTATGTACTACTCTTTCTTCTTTGGCATGTCGATCAGATGATCTCGCTCAATTGGCAGCGAAGGCAATCCACAAGATGGCAACATACGTACACTACCATCCTAAAACGAAAAGGCAGGATTTCAAGACTGTTCATGCTTTTATGCTCCAAGCCATTGTGACGATATCATACGGTACCTCGACTGATGTGCTCAAATATGCAGTCAAGGCATACTCAGAACAAGCGAGCTTTCGTCGTGACAGAATTCAAATGATTGGTCACAAGGGCCTATTGTCAGCACTGTCTGTGCTCACTCACGATGAAAACAACTTCGTGAGTGAATGCGCAAAAGAGATATTGGGTACTTTAGCTTGCGATGTAGCTGAGGCAAGGGATACAAGTGTGGAGAAGTTGTTACGTTGCGTACCCCCGAAGAAAAACAAAAATAAAGTTCAGCAACCGCGTTGCTATTCCCCTACAAGTGTCATGGATGAGTTTCATTTCGATGCAGACTTTAAATCTTGTTGTTAATCTCGCTTTTTAAGTGTTTAGATGCTTAGCTTATTAATCAAAATTCTGTAGCTCTTACGTTTATGATGCGGCAAGCTTACTCGTAGATCCAGTCCTTGGAGTGAGATTCCCAGTCAACAAGTTCACTCTCTTCAAACCATAGCGCAATCTCCTTGTTGGCGTTCTCAACAGAGTCACTTCCGTGGCATATGTTTCTTCCGACTTCAATGCAGAAGTCACCTCTGATAGTTCCAGGCTCACTTGCCAAAGGATTGGTGGCGCCGAGCATCTTTCTGCCTGTGACGACAGCTTCCTTTCCTTCCCAAACCATGCAGCAGACAGGTCCACTCATCATGTAATCACGGAGCTTAGGGAAGAATGGCTTCTCAACAAGGTCACAGTAATGTGTATCAAGAAGTTCCTGAGAGGCTTGCTTAGTCTTCATGGCGACAAGCTTGTAGCCTTTGGTTTCGAAACGAGAGATGATGTTTCCAACAATTCCACGTTGGACACCATCGGGTTTGATCATAATGTATGTGCGCTCGGCGGCATTCATCTGAAGGGCGCTAACTGACCTGGGAGCGGCCGAGAGAGACACAGAGTTTGTGAAAGAACTGGTGGGTGCAAAAGCATTGGCCGATACGGCGAACGCAGCGAAGAGAGCAGCAACCTTCATGATGATAGTATTGTTGTTGTTGGATACTGTGCTGAGATTAAATAATGAGCCAGAGTGGTACTGGCAAAGAACAAAGCGAGTGACACCGTGGAGGGACGCACGGAGGAGGTGATGATTCAGGATGATGGACGGTGTTGAGAGTAGAGACGTATCTTACGTCAGTGGACACATATTCAAATTTCAAAGAACTTTTGTCGCTGGCCCTTTTGTTGATTATTGCGCTTTGCTTTGCGCTGAGATCAGTGCTGCTCACTATCTACACTATCGTATCAGTTCTAAACTATCAGTGGTTAGGAAGCATTCACCATGATAATGACCAGGCTACCTCTCCAAGCAGGCGCACTGTCTTGTTGTTTTGCGTTTAGGGCGGTTCCTTCCGTAACACGGACTTTTCAACTGCATGCGACATCAATATCATCCACATCGTGGAAGCCATGCGTTCAACCACGTTTCGATGAATTTGCGAGCTGTACAGTAGGACCATGGGTAACACGTGCTTCACCAACTGAGAAGCATGAAGTTGAAGAGGTGATGAGGAGTTGTGGAGGAGCCGTACAAGGGGTAAGAGAGCTATCTCCATCACTAGATGCCAACGAAGAAAAGATTTATCTTAATCGTGCTGATGGAGGCTTTGTCTACGTTGACGATGGTTCTTACAGCTTTGGGCCCGAAAAGTTGGATTTGACTGATGAAACGATGGTGATGGCAAGTTTAGCCTTTACTGGGAGTCAGCGAGGATGGTTAACGGCAAAATTGAGCAGTGAGGATGGAATGGTGCCTCAATCCACTGTATTAGAGATGTTCCGTCCAATTTCATCAGTGACTGAAAAAGTTGCAGTAGTTGAAAATCTAGAGCAGGATGCTTCAGTACCATCAATCAACTGGAAGAGAATACAAAGAGTGCGAATGCCTAACTCTAGCCAGCCGTGGGTGCTTGCGAGAGCTAAATGGGAGCAACAAACTTTACCAGACGAAGCCAGCAACGATGACGATCAATCAGGGACCGGACCCCTAATGGGTTGGTCGTTTGTAGAAACAATCGGCAGCAAGGAAAACGTGTTTGGTGACATAGTTGGCAGTGAGAGTTCCTTCTGCGTCCGTATGACGGCTATTTGTCAAGAGTCAGCAGTTGCGAGATCAACAACTCGGTGCTATGATTCTACAGGGCTGTTGAAAGGTGTTGCATTTTTAGAAGGTCGCGTTAGAGGAGAACTTGATTGAAAAAACTTTGATTATAAGATGATGTAATGAAGTATACATCCAAACATCACTACAATCCAACGTATTGAAATGGTTGCTCCAGCGCCTGGCTGCAGATCAATTAGACCTGAACCATTGGGTGTTGCTACTGGAGTAGGATTGATCGCTGGAGGTCTAGCATTTATAGGTATTGCTGGAATGGGTCTGATAGTCGGATTTGGAGTTGATAATATTTCCGTAGGATTCGGAATTGTTATCACCGGCTCAACAACTGCGGGAGTAGGTGGCGGATTGATGATTATGACTGAAGATTCCATCGTTGGTTGTGGAGTTGGATCTGGAGTAATCATACTCTTTGTGGGAGTTGGCGTTGGCACGGGATTCGCCTGTACCAGCTCAGTAACTGCTAGTACGTTAAACAGAATGTTTTGGAACATAACCCTTCGCTCCCCTCGCACCCTTGACTCTTCAGCCTTGCAATTCACTTCAAAGCAATTGAAAGGAAAAGCCTCGCCTACCAAATCGATGAAGCCGTTGACATCAACAAATCCACCCTGGACAAACTTATCCAATGCGTCCAGATATTCTTCACCCGAGGTTGTATCTCTATAAGTCTGCACAGTATCACTCCATTCAAATATTCCCACAGCCCATCGTAAATTCCTTGAATCTTCTCCCCGACATACCACCTCAGGGAATGCACAGAAATCGATATCATAGAAGTTGAGAAAGCCTTTTGCAGCTGCATCCCTGCCCAAAAAATGATTTATTCTTCCAAAATTGCAAGTTCCTCTTGTAAGAAGTACGCCTCTTCCCCACCAGCAGCATCCAGCAGTATCGATTCGTCCCATTCTATTTGAGAATGGAAAGGTTTCGTCCAATGTCCCTGTTGATCGATCCCAATGGCCAGTAAAATCAGTCGCGCTGTCCTTGGCTCTGCAAGATAAGGAAGGCGGAGCTTTCTCTTCATTCAGCTTCGTCACAGCTGTCATTTGAATATCCTCATCCACATCACATGTCATGTAGGCAGAGTTGCCTGTGCAAACTTCATCTTGGTAGCTTCTGCCAAACTGACCACAACTGTTACTAACAGCGTACTTTTGTGTATAATCGGTCTTATCCATACTGAACTCATCACATGCATCATACTTGATAGAAAACGACTGACGCTTGTGCGAGGAATGCAGCCATATTAACAAGACCATGCACAATTCCTCTGTTATCTGATTGCCCGATATAAAAGAATGTCTCTGATTCACCCCTCCTACACCAAGGACAGCAATCGGACGTAGCGTTCGTACAAAGTCACCAAATTGATACCAAAGACTAGGGTATGGATTTCCATCCTTATCATATGAAACGAACACACTGCTATCAAGCTGTGATCTTCTCTTGTTTAGCCATACTTCGATCTCGTTGAACAAACCATTGTGATTGGCTCTTGCAGCACGGCTGGCAGCGGCCGTCATGACTTTGCTCGCGCACATGGCCATGCTTGCTACCATGATAATACGAAATGATGTCCTCATGTAATAATATAGACCTCAAACTTTGCTTGACCGCTGTTTCAAAGTAGGAGACAGGCGGCTTTCATCTCATCGCGTTGATGTGAATGTTGAATGTGCGTGAGTTGTGTGGTCGGTGGCAGAGACGGGAGTATCTTGAGTGGGAAAATCACCCGAACGTGTGAAGCGTCCTAAAACTTTCACGCTATCACGCAAATCGACGAAGAACGAAGACCATGATAATGACCGACCGCATGCCGCATGCCAACTAGGAGTGTGATCTAAGTAACAAACGTGTTGGTTAGATAGGTTGTCATGTTGAAGGGATCTCAAATAAAGGTATCGCTGGGAGATTCTTGAAGTCCATCGCCTTCATGAAATGAAATTTAAAGACATCTTAGTTCAAGTCTATATTTAGTATCTAAGATTGCAAGTCCAACTCACATTCTTCATAACTCCATCTTTGCGCTAGCAGTAAAAGTCCAACTCGTACTATGATTTGATATGTGTACCACACATTCGCAAACATCAGCTCTCTACCATCCGAGTTCCCAATCCGAATCCGAATCATCGCCGCGTGCCATCATGTCTTTACCCTTACGCTTCTTGGCAGCTGGCTTGCGATCGTCCTCCTCCTCATCAGACGACTCCTCATCAGACGACTCCTCAGCAGACGACTCCTCAGCAGACGACTCCACAAAGAAGGCCTGTTTCGCATTCTCCTTGCCAGAGACTTTCTTTTTAGCCTTCTTGGAAGACTTCTTCTGCTTCTTGGCTTCCTTCGCTGCTTTCTTCTTTGCCTTTGCCTTCTTCTTCGCTGCTTTCTTCTTTGCCTTGAACTCCTCGGAATGGCCGAATTTAGGGTTGCCACCGTCCTCGACATCCCATTCCGGTCTCCACAGCAAGACATCTTTATCTTTCCATCCGTTAAATAGTACTGTCGGACCTTCGTCATCAGGTCCCCTCCCTGGGTAACAACATGATGCATCGGGAATGAATCCAAAATTAGTTCGCAACTGTCCCATTAGACCTTTTTCATCTTTCACTGTGCTCCCATTTGCTCTAATCAAGTTGAACAATGTCGTGAAATGTCCAGCTACAATTGTCAGAAGTCCATCTTCAGAGACGTCAAAGTAGGTCATTTTGGGGTCACAAGCATAACCATAGATAATTTCATCCACTTTCTTCCCTCCAAGCTTTTTCAATGCTGCTGCGCTCGCTCTACCGGGCCTCTCAACGTGTTTGTAAATTTCTACGAACTCCCTGTGAAGATGAAGTTCTGCATCCGACAGACCATTCAATTCCTTCTTCTGACATGCGTCGCAATAAGGCCCAATCTTTACGCCAGTGCCAACATGGATGTACGCTTGTCCATGTTTGGGGCAACCTGGTGAGGAACAATGTACACTAGCAATTGCGTTGTCAATTTTGTTCTCCGGCTCATTCATCATTTCCGAGTTGGGAAAAGACGAGATTTCTGCTGGAAGCAGCGACTGCACCAGATGCAATCGATGATAACGCAGCGATGACGAACACACACAAAAGAAGTGATCATCAGAGCATAGGACCATTGATCAGCCGCCCTGATGCTACCTAGACATCCGTTATGGTTTATGGTACTTATGCCGTTTGCGTTTCTGTTGAGTAGCTCCCCTTGCGTTTGGCACGATGCACCATAAAAAAGTAAGGGGCTAGCATGAAAGGGTAAAGGAGGTTGTAAGAGCTAAGCCAACAACTAACTATTCAGATGTTACGGCAACGACATCATCAAGGAAGCTAATAAGAATCATCACTCTCTCTCATTTCTCTGCGCTCTTTCTTGAGCTTCTTTGTAAATCCTCGCTTGCGGCTGAATGCCTTCTTTACCTTCCCTGCTGCTTCATTATCCTCATCTTCCAACTCTTCTTCTACATCCTGGCTCAATTCCATTCGTGATTGCTCCTTCTCAGCTTCCCTTACCACCGCAACAAGTTCTGCTTCTTGAGGTCCGTAAAAGATGATACCTCTTCCATCTCGATTACCTGCGCGGCCACATCGTCCCATTCGGTGAAGATGCGATACGACATTGCCTGCGAATTGAAGCTGGACAACTGCAGTGACACCAGGTATGTCCAAACCTCTTGCTGCCAAGTCAGTGCAAACAAGCACTGGGACTGTGTCACCTTGGTTGCCTGCCTCTTCGTCAGCACTTTCCGGGGCAATATAGCGCCTGAATTTGTCAAGATTAGATGTACGCTCCTGCAACGGAATCTTGGCATGGTACGGAACGGCGTTGATTCCAGCACGTCTCAAACCATTTGTACCACCATCAACGTCGTTGACGCTATTCAAAAATACCATCACCTTTTCTCCCATCAAACCACGCCCGTCTACACCAACTTCGGATCTATCAAGTCTCAACACATCTACTAACCGTTTCATTCGATCTTTGTTTTCGAAAATTTCATTCCAGCAAGTCTCATTGTCATTCTCCAAGCCGTAGTGTCGAGCATTATGCATACCAGCCATAGTTATGGAGACAGCTCCAGGGAATTTCTTATTGAGGTATGCATCCACACTTCGGAGACCATAGTCAGGAAGAGTTGCAGCTACGAAAATATGTTGAGTCTTCTTTTGTTGTTTCTGGCTATCTTCTTGGCCTTCAAACCATTCATCATCCTCGCCTCCATCATCTTCTTCTTCACCAACTTCTTCGCTCTTCTTGCGGGCAAATGATTCTGCATCATACCTTCCCACTAAACGATCAGCGCGTCGAAAGCCCATCAAGACATTGTTCAACTGTCGCACATAGCCTCCATCGAGCAACATGTCAGCCTCATCTACGACTAATGTATCCACGTCGGCAAACAACTCTACATTTCGAGGAGATAAAGCCAATGGTCCCAGTACTGCAGGTGTTGCAAACACCAAGTCGGGTGGAGGTTGTCTTTGCTGCGATGATACAGCAGAAGATGAATAACGAAATGGAGCAAAATCTTGAGGAGCAGATAAGCCACCGGGAAATACGGCAAGCCGAACAATATCTTCCTCGGGGACGTCTTCCTCTGATGGCGAGAAGTCACTTGCTCCTGCCATTACGCCCTCAGCACCCCAAATGACACAATTTTCCAAACCACCGCAAATAGAGGCAGCCATACGAACTGCTTGATGTGCGAGCTCCTTGTTTGGCACGAGAATAAATGCTCGCGCATACTCATATCCAGGATCCATAATTCCTTCACCATCATTCTTTGCCTTCCATTCTCTTTTCCTTTTCAACACATCTTCAACCAAAGGTAGCAAGTACGCCAGTGTCTTTCCACTGCCAGTTTCAGCTCCGACAATGGTATTTTCTCCACGTGAAATAGTATCAAATGCAGCTGCCTGAACTGCACTAGGACGCTTTAAGTTGAGTGGCGGAGATGATAAACGATCGAGAAGAGATTCTGAACTAATACCTATAGATTTGAAATCAGGATACAATTCTGCATTTGCATAGAACTCTCCTGTATCTACATCACTGGTTGTTGACTGTTTTCTTTCTGTAGAAGCTGAGAATTGACGACTTCTTTGCTCATTGCGTAGATTGTTGTGACGACAATTTATTCTTTGATCACGTGATGAGTTAGCTACAAATGCCAATCTACTAGTGTCTGACGTAGAGAGTGCTCTTTTTCCCGCACCAAGTCGATTGGGCAGTGTATTTATTCTGCTTCCCATCAGTTGATGGCTGAAACCATTGTGATTGGCTCTTGCAGCACGGCTGGCAGCGGCCGTCATGACTTTGCTCGCGCACATGGCCATGCTTGCTACCATGGTAATACGAAATGATGTCCTCATGTAATAATATAGACCTCAAACTTTGATTGACCGCTGTTTCAAAGTAGGAGACAGGCGGCTTTCATCTCACGTGTTGATGTGAATGTCGATGTGCGTGCGAGTTGTGTGGTCGGGGCAGAGACGGGAGTTTGAGTGGGAAAATCACCCGAACGTGTGAAGCGTCCTAAAACTTTCACGCTATCACGCAAATCGACGAAGACCATCATGATAATGACCGAATCGCAGCCAAGAATCGCAGCCGCATGCCACTACTAGGAGTGTGATCTAAGTAACAAACGTGTTGGTTAGATAGACAGATAGCTGTGCTGCGCTCGAGGAGGATACCTGTAGCACTTCAGCTCCGCGCATGCGCAGTCCTTACTCAAATTGCGAGCAATGAAATCACTGGTGCTAATTCTTGCGCTTGCACTTGTTGCATTTGCTTTGGTCGCTACAAAAATCAATCATGACACAAGCAAGTCCTCAACCAGAAATATTCGTTACCTCCTTGCTGATGATGGGGACTGGGATGAAGACGACGATGTGCAGCAACTAGAGGACATCAGCAACAACGACGACGATTTAGTTCAGTACTTTGAAACATCCTTCCGTGTAGTAAACGAAGCAGCACCTGAGTTGCAAATAGAAATTATCAATCCAAAACCTCGGTACCAATATAGCGTTACCGTAGAATCTATTGGTAAATACACTGGCACCGCGACACTGTTATCTCAGAAAAAGGGAAAGTTGGTGTACTCTTGGCGACCGAGCTTTGCAGATACATATGACATTTATGTTCATGAGCTTGAAAGAAATAGATACGGTGCACACGTGAAAACTCCATTGATACAACCATCACCTCTGTCTGTTACAATCAGCCCGGACCAAACAAATACAACGTCAGAAGGTATAGAATCACTAGACGAACGAGCTCGAAACATGATTCCGTGCCAGTCGGTAACTGACATGAATATCTTTTCTAGATTTGACGGAGATTGGATTGGTCCAAATGTGAATATTGAAGCAGACACACTTCGAACTGGCTGGACATTTGTTCCAAGTGAAGCGATGAATTGCACATTCGAGACATTTTCTCAGCAAGACCTTCTATCCATGCCAGAGAAAAAGTCAATACATGTGATTGGTACAAGTAAAGAGCGTGGGGTATTTCTAGCTTTAGCTGATTTGATTTTATCAAATGATGAGAAATTTTACATGCACAAATCAGTGATAGGACAGTGTTGGGGCAGAGTCAATATAACAAAAGGTAATCTCGAGCTTGTGTATCAAGACTTTCGTGTCGCTCAATTTGAAGCTCCTGATGCAGAAGATTATGTCGAGTGCCACAACGATCTCATTGCCAAGGACAGTGGCAAATTCATTGACAATGCGACAAGTGTTTGGCATGAGGTATTTCAAGACGAAACTTCTTGGCCATCAGTCATATTGATGGTTACAGGCAAAGGAGAAAACAATTGGGATTTTGAATATCATACACGTAGTTTTGTTGAAATGCTTCCATCATCATGGAATGGCACTCTAATATTTACCGACGGTTACTTCAGTCCACGTCTTGCAGGCCTAAGTGCAAATGATGTCCATGAAAAATACAAGTCCAAACTGGAAGAGTACTTAGAAACAATGGATGACAATCGAGTTCGTTGGGTTGATGGGAAAGGAATATCAAAAGAGATGAGAATGTACGCAGAGTTTGGGCCAGAATTTGTGACAAGATCACAACATTTCCATCGCAATTGCAATGAGAGCATCATCGATGAAAGCACAGGGATGACCAGTCATATGAGAGTTTGCGGCAATGTTACAGATTTGATAGCGCAGTTGCTTTTAGGTTTTACCCTTGGAGAGAAGAAAGATTACCTGCAGACAGTACAACAAGCAGAGGAAGAACCCGGTGATATGAAATTGACCTATTGTTACGACTGTCCGAAGAAACTGCTTCCATTTCATATTACTCCGACTCCGCGTCTAACTTGTGTAGAAGGACCCATCCGACCATTGCATGAACGTGAAAATATAAGTGATGAGGACACCAAAGCAGAACAAACCTGTCCTCAGTCTTGCATGAGTCAAGGTATATCATGGTCATTTGGGAGTCAATCAGATACAGTGAATGTGAGGCAATGTCCTGCATCAACCATAACACCAGTGACCCGAACTGCCGAAACAAGCAATGCCCCTGATGAAAGTATTGAACTCCCCAAATCGATTCAATCCAACTTGGTAGATGTATCAGAAGGAGTAGGCCAAACATCTTTCACGCCTTTCTTCTGGCATATTCCCAAGTGCGCAGGAACAGCTATCCAGAACCTTTACTTTTGTATGGGGTTGACACTAGCGAATCAGGTTGGAGCCAACCCAAAATTTAAACACAATGAAGAAACTGCGCTTGTCGAGTTCAAACCTTGGAAGCGTTATGACTGGAGTGTAATAAATGTGGATACAACTACCCGCGCAGGAATCCTGCGTGCTCAAGAGTTAGGTTTAGTGTCATCGAAAGACCCGAAAGTTGATTTGGTGGTCTCTGGAGAGTTTGACTCGGTTGTCTCGCATCTGTTTGACAAGACAAATAGAGGGAAAGTATTTGCAATGTTCAGGCACCCTGTTGAGAGGTTAGAGAGCTTATTCTACTACTTGCAAAAAGCCAACTGGGAGTCTACATTTCATCCGGAATGGGCGAGGACATCATTGCGTGACTGGGCAAAGACACATAAAGGAGAAAAGAACTGGATGGTGCACAAACTTGTGAAGAAGGATGTTCACTCACTTACCATGGATGATCTCGAATTGGCAAAGCAAATCGTCAAAGAGAAGATTCTTGTAGGCCTAGAAAGCAAGTTCGTTGAATCAATTCATCGCTTCAATGTCTACAGCGGCATTGACGATTCTAGCAAAGAGAGGCAGAGTTGCATCGCAAGTTTGGCCCGAGTACCAACAAAAGGAGATAAACAGGCAACAAGAGCTAGTAACTCTGATCCACATCCAAAAACGAAGCCGGGCACTGCTTTGTGGAAATTGCTAACGGAAGACAGCCTTGATGTATTGCTTTATGAATACATCGAAGAAATATACGAACACCAAGGTGAAATTATAGGACTCAAGATCAAGGATTCGGCTGACGATAAATGATATAGTGCTTTACTAAGATATAAGATTGCTACAGCCACACACACCACGTTGCAAGTGCTACCATTGGAGCAAGCACCACAACCATATTGTATTTACATTTGCTTGTTGAATTTGGCGAAAGCGCAACCACCGTTTTTGGTATACTGGTAGGTTGTGGCGTTGGTGGGATGTACACTGTCGGTGCAAAGGTAGGCACTATCGACTTTGGGGTCAATGTAGGTGGGGCGGTCTCAGGGAGATTCAAAACGTTTGTCATGATATTTCTGAAATCGACTCTTCTATTCAGTTCGAAATAGTCTTTGTCAGGGTCCTCTCCCCATGTGTCGGCGCAGATGTCTAAATTATGACAGTTCTTTGTGACAATGTTGGTCACTGCAGTTATGAATGCATCATCAACCATTCCACTGTCAACAAACTTTTTCAGTTCGTCCATGTAGCTCCAGCCAGTGATGGCATCAACATATGTCTCCACTCTACCAGACCAATCCAGAAATCCGATCAACCAACGCAGTTCATGTGTTCTAATGTGGTCACAGATCGCCTCCGGGTTCGAGCAAAAATCTATATCAGGATATACATAAATGCCTCTGCTATCAGCAGCCTCTTTGCCTACATATTTGTTCAGTTTGCCGAAGGCACATCTTCCACCAGTCATCAATGCACCGCGTTTCCACCAACAGCAACCAGCAACATTGGTTCTACCCAGTGAATTGGAGTATGCACTTTCTACAATGACATCATCAAATAAATCATAAAAACCAGAAAAGGAACTCCCATCATACGGTTTGCAAGAGAAAGCTGGAGGACCTGTCTTTCCTGGCATGAAATTCTGATTGTAATCTACTGCTGTGACTTCCATATCCCTATCTATAGGGCATTCAAATGGCTCTGTACTCTTGCAAATCTCCAAGTCATATGCTCGTTTGTATTGTCCACATGCATTAGAGAGAGGAAACTTCTCAGTATTATCCTGAAATATGTAGTCCGTATTCCACTCATCGCAAGAGTCCATTCTTATTCCTTCCGACATGGCTTGGCTGAGAAATGCAGCAAAGTTAGCAACTCCATATCGCAAACCAGAGAACTCGCCGTTTTCGCCAACGTAAAAAGTTTTGTCAGATGGGAATTGATTTACAACTATATCTAACGCACTCATCAAGCCTTCCATTGTGTATGCAGTACTGGGACCACTGGCCGATTGTAAAACTGCGGCTTCGATTGACTGACGTCTTGATTCAACAAAGCTCAGGAAACTAAAAAAGACTGGAGTAGGAAAAGGTGTTGGACGAGGAGGTTCAGGCGCTGTAGGCGTCAGAGTTTTTGTAGGTGATTCCGAGATTGTAGGTGATTCCGTTGGCGACTGAGTTGGAGGCACAGGGCACGGCACAGGCTGACACTCTGATTCACCATCACTCGCAAAATCACATCCGCCCTTTGACTCAGCAAAAATATAATTTCCAAAGCACTGAAATTCTCCAATAGGATTTCCATTTCTGCACTGTGCATATGATTTGCAACTTGTGTTAGGAATTAAGATAAAGCCTGTGAATCTCCACGGACAAGGATTCGGGCATTCAAAGTTCACTTCGACCGTATTTGTGTCTTGAGAGTTCACTACAACAAAACTGCACCAAGACAGCAGCAACAACATGAATTGCATTGTGGATTGTGGCGGCGTGGTAGCGATGTAACTTCGAAGCACGGGATGCCCTCTAGCAGCCTACAACATTTCGAACCGCAAGGCTGGTTGTGGTGTTCCTGATGCCCCTGCCCAAGAGCTTATGTCTTGCCCCTGCCTTTTAATGACATAGCAAGCTACAGATCTTATCCCTTGGACATCTTCATCGACGCGTCGGTCTTGCGAAAAAAAATCAAAATCGAAACCGTCATTCTTGGACACGGCATCGTCACACATGCGTTTATCTTGTCGTCGCTCCTTGCGGATGACGTCGGCCACAGCTGCTCAAACATACTAATTCCTTCCGTTGGAGGGGTTCTGATTTTATGCGATTTCGTCGTGGACCGGTCATTGAGGACTCCCAGTTCGGTAAACTCTCATTCTACGTCGGAATCAATAAAGTGCCACTCTGTATCGGCGAGGCGCGACCTCCACCAAAGATCCACAATGGATCCATAAATCTTTCACAGATTCATCGTTGTATTCCTCCCACTAACATCATCAAAATGGTCACCCCCTGCGACGTTCCCATCGGTGTCATCACCGGAGACGATGTAACAAAGCTCCTCCAGCACGCCAAGGATAATGGCTACGCTATCCCTGCTTTCAACTGCACCAGGTGAGTAGAAAGATTGCCATTTCCCTGAAAGAATTCCGATGTTCCTTAGTTATTTATTGTGCCCAATGTTATTATTCACTACATATACTCACTCTTTTCTCAATGAACGCGACACATGATATGCTTAAATGGTCAGTTCTTCTACCTGTAACTCTGTTTTGGAAGCTGCTGCCAAATGCAACTCTCCCGTTATCATTCAAGCATCCAACGGAGGAGCTCAATTCACCGTTGGTAAATCTATCAAAGACAAGAACGCCTGCGCTGTTGGATCTGTTGCCATGGCCATGCATGTTCGCACCGTTGCTCCTTTCTACGGAGTACCTGTCATTCTTCACTCTGATCACTGCGCTAAGAAGCTTCTTCCATGGTTTGATGGTATGTTGGAGGCCGATGAGGCCTACTATGCTCAGTATGGAGAGCCCCTCTTTTCTTCTCACATGCTTGATCTTTCTGAGGAGCCCGATGAAGAGAATATTGCCATTTGCGTCGAATACTTCAAGAGGATGGCACCCATGAAGATTTGGTTGGAGATGGAAATTGGAATCACTGGAGGAGAGGAGGATGGTGTGAACAATGAGGATGTTGACCCCGAAAAGCTCTACACCAGCCCTGAGCAAGTATACAGTGTCTATGAGGCTCTTTCCCCCATTGGAAACATGTTCTCTATTGCTGCTGCATTCGGAAATGTTCACGGTGTGTACAAGCCTGGAAATGTTTCTCTTCAACCTGCTCGTCTTCAGACTCACCAGGAATTTACCAAGGAAAAGATCAGCGCCAGTGAAGACAAGCCTATCTTCCTTGTCATGCACGGAGGTTCTGGATCTACTGATGAAGAAATTGCCACCGCTGTCAAGGCAGGTGTTGTGAAGATGAATGTCGATACCGATACTCAGTGGGCATACTGGGATGGAACACGTAAATTCGTTGCTGAGAACAGCGACTACCTTCAGGGACAAATTGGAAACCCCAAGGGTCCCGATGCTCCCAACAAGAAGTTCTACGATCCCCGTGTTTGGATTCGTAAGGCTGAGGAGAGCATGGGAGAGAGGTGCGGTGTTAGTATGGAAAAGCTTGGATCAAAGGGAACTTTCCCACCAAAGAAGCCTGAGAGTGGAACCACCCCTATTTACAACTTCAAGCCTAATACTCACAACCCCTTGAAGGATGCTGTTGAGGGTGTGTCCAAAATGGTGGCTAGTGCCATGGGAAAATAAACCTGCAATTTTCATAGAGAATCTATCTGGGGGGGAGTCTGTGTAACACAACTTAAATTAGAATCTTAGCTGTTTGTTATTATAAATTCATTATGAACTTCGAAACATGCAACTTATTGTATTCAGATCCCAAAGCAATAGTTATCTGCAATAGAAGTAAAACATAGCAGCGCCTTCTAGCTTGCTGTCCAGAGCAAACTAAAGCAAGGTAAAATATCTTGCCATGTCTCTTTTCTCTTCTACTCGCTCTCTTGCGATCTCTCAAAACTCAAAAAGCGAGGGCATCAACAGCATCAATACAACATACTCCTGCTCCAAGCTACGTTGTGGCGTTGTAGGTCATTGTTGCGGCTGAGATAATTACTGGAAGAGATGAAGAAGATACTTCTATATGCGTTCATGATGGTGGTTGTCATCGTCATACCATCGCCTCATTCAGTGGTGGTAAATGCACAGCAAATAAAGTTTACTTCAAATGAAAACATCCAAGAGAAGCACAAAGAAGCACACTACGCTCCAAGAAGCCAGAAATACTGGGATGAACACAATATTGAACGGCCGGACTATGCCAAAACTGACGCTGAAATCATGGCTGAAAGAGGAGAGCGAATTGGATCAAGCAAACTGCTCAGTATTGCTCTGATATCTGCAATATTTGTTTTAGTCTTCCTAGTGTATGCTTTTGCAACAGACAATATCGGGATAATTACAAATAAATGGAATTGGTTGTTGGAATTAATAGGTATCAGGGGCATAGGCTGGGAACATCCACTGAAAAAGATAGGATAAGTGAGAAGGAGGCTAGGTTAAAACGATTTGAGATGAATCCAAAGGATATGCTAGATAACATGAAAGCGGATTGAACAAAGCAATAACACAGCATTACTATATTCGTCATTTTAATAATCCTCTCTAAGTTCATATGGTCGTTCACTCAGATTTCTTGAACGAATCAAACGCTGCAGTGAGACCAGGCAAAGCCTCTCTTGCAGCCATTAACATTCTATCCACTGCCGCTCCAGGCGTATCTAACGCTGGACGAACATCAATATACATGGAAGGAGGTTTCATCATTTGTTGAGCTTGCTTTTGCAACTCTACAGCCTTCTTTTCTTCGCCTTCGTAAAAGTCAATGACATATCTGCGCGGTTCACCTCCATTTGTATCTTCCACATACCAATCATGCCTATCAAATGGCTCTTGTGTCATTAATACCCGACTATTGAAGAAGGCTTTTGGACTCAAATCCTTTGGTCTTCCAACAAACTTGACCAACTTGGGTTCTTTATTGTTGTGTAATTCTTTTTCCCATTTGCGTACCTGCAGCCATGATCTTTCATTGACAGCATTGTGTATCTTCAATACAGAGGGAATTGCTTCTATTGGAGGGTTATATCCCTTCTTACGCATAGCGTTGTAAAATTGCTGCTCTGACGGGTACATCCACTGAGATGAATTTGTAGGTTGATGAACTGGCACTGCTGGTCGAGCTTCATTAGTTTGGGCAGCGGCATCAGCACTGGCGGGTTGATCGGATACATCTCCGCGGGGAATGGTCGAGATAACTCTATGCTGCGAAAGAGGAATCTGCTGACCAGGCGCAGGTAATTGAGAATGCTTTGCCGCCTCTTCAATCGAGGCAGGCATGGCTCCACCTCCTTTGACAGGGCATTCTGACAGAGAAGACTGCACAGCCCCGTCGTTTGAGTTTGAAGATTGGAACCAGCCGCTTAGAAAACCACGTGGTTGCTCGTCCACTGAAGACGATGCTTTATAACCAACTCCCTTTACTGGGCAACCTGAAGGTGCGTCGGAAGGTACCTCCTTATTGGTAGTAGTGTTTTTCTCCATGGTTGTTTGTTGTGTTTCTTTATGCTGGCATAAGTATCGATGTGAGTGAATCATCAGTTGGTGAGGTGGTCTGTCTGATTTTTTTTCGAGACGTTGGAGTTCATTCTTCGAGTTCCGAGGTTTCAGTCCTCCTCTCAGAAAGGCAAAGCACCATGACAATAAACGACGCCACCAGCGCCTCCGCCAGCGAAAAAAAGAGAGGTGACCAGTTGAGTTCACTGCTGAAGTCGATGGGTGGTGGTGGCGATTGCGACAGACCCGCTTGTGATGACACGAAGTCTGCTTTGTCGGCAGCATTACAACGCGTCGGAGAAGCACGTGTTGCATCAAAAAATAGTACCAAACAATCCACATATACAGAATGCCCACCAACACGAGAAGAAAGTGGCACTTCAACTTGGTCTCTTTTGCACAGCATGGCGGCTTGGTATCCTACCTCTCCAACAGCCAATGATCAACAGCTAATGTCTGGATTTATGCAGGCACTTGCAAGATTTTATCCCTGCACTTGGTGTGCAACGGACTTTCAACAGAATATAGAGTTGAATCCACCGAAAACTGAAACTAGAGATGACCTATGCATATGGCTGTGTGAACAGCACAACGTAGTCAATCAAAAGCTTGGAAAGCCCCTGTTTCAGTGCTCAATAGACAAATTAGATGAACGATGGAGGAAAAGTACAGATCCAAAGTGTCAAAAGTAAAACATATAAAAAACAAAATATCCATACACTAACTTTTTAGTATTATATATATAAATTGATTTGATGCTCTAAATTTCAGTTCCACTGTGGGCAGCTGTTCCACTGATCCATCTAGCTGCAACATCCTCGTCCACAGCAACAACGCCAGGATCCGCTTCCGATTCATTAGACCCTTCCACTAGTAGATTTAACGTATCATCCCATTCCTCCGACTGGAGCCTACTTCCTCCATTGTACATGTCGTGAGCAAGTGCATCTGCGTTGTCCAGATCATTTTGAGCTTGCATATGAGCAGATTCAAGATCTCTATCATCAAAGATTTCACCCAGCACATCAGTAGTTGTCATTCGATCCAAAAACTGAGGCATATTGTCATTGTTCAAGCCAAGTTTGTTCATTTCAACGGAGAGATTTCTATCAAGGTCTGCCTTTGGTAACCCTAACTTGGGATTCAGGACAGCAGCTTCATCCTTTTGCCTTTGTGCCTCCTTCAGACTCTTTGCTATGGCACTCTTGTCTCGAGAAAGAATCACCCTCTTCGTAGATCTCTTTGTCTCCAATGTTTCCGGCTGATTCGATGTATCGCGTTTCACAGGTTCTGGACGGAGTGCACCGTTAGGTGCAGCCACTGGCGCTGTATTTTGCAGTGATCCACCCGATATCTTCTTTAGAAGACTCGGCTTTCGGACATGTTGGCTTGCCGGAGACTCTCCGCCAATCTCTTTCCTTGCCGAAGCATTTTTGGGAGGACTCGGGAATCCTCCTTCTTCACTCTGCAGCGGCATCGAGTGCGACTTTTGGATAGAATGATCAGACGATCCTCTACCACTTTCGTCTGCCGAGGACGACCGAGCCAAAGTGCTGCCCTCGGTTGAGTCCCTAATCAAACTAGCAAGCCTTGTAAAGTCTTGGGATGTACCTACCGCCTCTTCTTCACCAATGTGATTGCTACTTGCACCGCTTGCCCGACGATCATCATACTCTGACGAGTTTGTTGGAGATCGAATTGCTTCATATTGAGTGAATGCCGAAGGCTGACCTCCTGGATAATACTGAGGAGGGGGAGGAGGAGGCTGTCCCCAATGATGTTGTGGTGGCCCTGGAGGATAGTAATACGAAGGATGAGGAGGCGGATACGGAGGTGGAGCCTGGCCTTCATAGTTTGGATCAGTAAACACAGTATCACGAGCCGGTTGAGTTGTACTTGCTCCCTTGAGTGGGTTCATTTGCAGACTGTGCTCCCGTTGTCTTCCAGCAGAGGAATGGGCAGAAGAATGGTATTGATGATGACCCTGTGGAGATTGGTAGTGTGAAGGAGGAGGGGGCGGTGGATGAGGGTAATGATGAGATGGTGGCGATGAATAATGAGGATGATAATGGTGATAGTAGGGATCACCAAAGGGAGGAGCTGGATTAGCTGTAGATGCTTCAGGGAGTGGATTGGTGGCAAGGCTGTTGTGTCTTACATGATAGGGTGAATAAGGTGGCGCTTCCGGATGATGATGATGATGATTATTGAGATGTGCCCCCCTGTCATCAACGACAGGTTGGTCCGTCTCATCCCAAGAGAATCCTTCCAAGGACATTTCTGGTGTCTCCATGGGCTCTGTTCCCAAACTATGTTCCCTTGCCAAACTAGGTCTCATACGCCCGCCAGGGGAGAGTGTCCCAGGCTCAAACCTAGTTTCCTTTGGACCCTCACGAGAAGTGGGGTATTCCGATGGAGTCTTCTCCCGTAATGCCTGACTAGTCTTCTCCCTCGCCTTGCGATCTCCAACATCACTCCACAACTTGGTCTTATCATCTTGCTTCAAAAATCTTCCAGGTGGATCCATCGATCTCCACTCATTGATAATTTCCATCGCCACCAATGGTTTGTCAAGGCGTTTGGAACTAAGATATTTGTCCTTCTTTTCCTCTACCATTACACGATATTTTTTATTCCCAGGATGATGGTTGGTCCCTCCCCCGCGTCCAAAGAGGCAGTCATTCGGTCCAGGTTCATTGATATCTGTCAAGGGCCAATCAGGGTTTGGTGATCCTTGATCTTGGTTGTTGAATTGTGGTGATGCGTCATTGCCTGGTGAAATGTTTATATCTGATGCACCCTCTTTTGTATCATCACTCTTCATTGGTGTGATCTCCGTTGCCGCCTCATCGCTGCTATCCTTCGCTGGTATTAATTCGCCACTCATATTGTTGCTGGTGATTGGAGGCATGTAATTATTAATATTCTTCTCGTTGACACCGCTAGATTTTTTGGAACGGCTACTTCTTCTAGTGTGTGTTGCTGCAGTGTTAATATCTTGCCTGCTTACGTATATTTTGTTGATCTGTTGAGTACGATCTTCTTTGTTGTGAAGGGAAGAGCTTCGGGTGGATAGAATACCTGGTGCCGTGACGTTCATAGAGGAGAAGGACGAGTTGGTGCTATGTGCTGCGTTGGGTGATTTTACTTGTGCACAAAAAAAAACGCAACGAAAAAGATTGTGAGCGAGACGGATGGATGCGAGCTCAAGGGCCGAAGCTGATGTCGCCAGGAAGGTGCGTTTAGTCTTATATTGGCTAGTGGTTCCAACGGAAAGCCGCTCTTGGTACAACTTGATAAGATTGACACTATGATCAGAGCCTTCAGCCGTGCGGCTTGGTTTGTTCTTGCTTTTTTTGCCATGTTCCGGTTCCCGTTTGGCGGGGCCGCCCTCCGCACGAATAAAACAGGGAAAATTTGACGCCACAACGGAGACACCCATCTCTAGATCTTCGAGATACACTTTTGAAGTGAAGAGACTCTGAGAAGGTGGGATGGGGATTATTTATGTCGGCGATAATACTAAGATCTGCAGCATCCTTGCTGCAATTATCTTATCTTATTGTCCACCAAACTCAAAGAGTAAATTAGCAACATCAAAATGTTTGTATTTCTTTGCTTTCTGGAAGGGTGTTGGTCCACCTCGACTCGATCTTTTATTCACATCTGCACCATATGATAAAAGCAGTTGGCACATGCCATATAGGCCAAGCTTGGCTGCAACGCTGATGGCTGTTCGGCTGTCAAGATCTGTTTGATTCACATCTACTCCGCTACTTAAAAGAACTCTTGCAGTTTCCAGGTGATTGTTCACCACAGCTGCATGAAATGGTGGCTGATGGGCAATGTTCACATAGAACGATCCAAAACTGGACTTCTTCCGTTCATGGCATTGGACACGCCAATTCGAGACCGAAACGAGGGTACGTGCAATTGAATCGTTTCCTTGCAAGCAAGCAATGTAGAGTGGTGTTCTGCCCAGCACATCGACTATGTCGAACTCTTCAAAGTTATCTTCAGCCAAGTATACAAGCATTTGACAAGCGTCAAAGTGGTTTTCAGCAGCTGCAATGTGCAAAGCTGTTTGACCCAACGAGTCACGAGCAGTAGCTTCACAATACTCACTTTCAAATAGAGCTTCAATTGTTTCACAATGTCCAAATTGAGCTGCCACATGAAGTGGCGTTTGATGTGTTGCATCGTATTTCTCCGAAGAATTGCGATTGTTGAGTGATGGAAAATGGCTTGGCAGGGTCTCTTTCGTTGGACTATAAAGAGGCTGAACAGGAACTTCTTTCTTTGCGGAGGTAGGAAGAAACGTTGCGAGATGATTGTAAGGTTCGGACTGTACTCGGCGTCTATTAGGTGTAGGTTGTACATATGATTGTACATGTGGCTGTGGCCGGCGCATCGGAGATTGTGGCATCTGAATTTTATGCCTATTTGCCTCCTCGCCATCGGCACTGAATACATCTGTTGTAAGATACTTGATACTCTCGGAAACCATAGTGATCATCTCTGCGTGATTGTTCATGGCCGCAACCGCAATACAATCCATTCCAAATTTATTTCGTATTGAAAAGTCAAGTACAGTCTCGTCATCACTGTCCTTGTTCATTGCTGATTCAGTGATGGCATTCAAGAAGAATCGCATTGTTTCTATGTGGCCCTCTCGTGCAGCAATGTGTAATACAGTGTTGCCTTGCTCATTAACTCTATTCCAATCTGCTTTCCACGAACCTCTCTTTCCTGAAGGAGCACCTGCAAATGCTTCATGGGACAATTCTGTTGGCTCTCTTAAAGTTACGTTATCGATCTTTGTAGCCTGACGTTGACTTTCGTCCGTACATCTACCTCCTTCATGGTCATCTCCAGTAACAAATTGACTAGCGTAGCTTCCAGATTCTAAAACACTAAGACACTCGACGTTATCTGTGAAAGCTGCCAAGTGTGCTGCAGTTGATCTGTGTGCGTTTATTGTCATGTTTGGATCTATTCCTCCATATTCAAGTAAAATTGATAGAATGTTGTAGGAGTTTCGTAAGGTTGCTACTGCAACATAGTTGGTGCCACAGTATGAAGCGGATGGGAATTGTACTATTTGTTGGATAATTTTCAGTAGCTGATCTTCGTCACTGCTTTCATTTGACTGTATGCAATGATGATCCTCCGCAATTGGATCAGTTTGTTGCAGCGGATATTCTTGTTCTATTGAAGTTAACGACTGGCGTTGATGCTGTTGCTTCTTTTGTAAGTGACTACGAACAATCTCCTGAAATATCCACTTCAGACATTGATGTGCATTCCAATAGCAGCAGTACTGTATCCATGTTCTTCCAACTCTTGTGTTTGTTTTATCAAAAGAGTAATTGCCGGTAGAAGTTCTTTCTCCTTTTGTCTCTGCGGGATCGGCGTCAGCACTACTACTGTTGCTTGCAGTAGTAGGAACGGGGCCATCATACCAAAGGAAGCGGAAGACATAGTCCATACCGCCGATATCTTTGACTAACCGCTTCAAGTAATCTACATTGTCGCTTACAAATATTGTATTTTTGATGAAGTCACGTAATTTTGAGGGCGGAGCATTCAGATGCTCTCGCATGTACTGAGCTCTGGTGATGCAGCTGGTGGTGATGACATCATTGCTGCAAGCATGCTCGTCGTCGTGTCGATCGTCGGTTGCCTCCTTCATTGCCATTGGCAAGCTACTTATCACATACAACCACAACCACGGTCCCAGATTTCATCCGTATCAAAAATACAGGCAATCGGTCTGTTTGAAAGAGTGAAAGTGCAGCGAGAAAAGAGACCTCTTTTCACACGATTCCTGACATTTTTCGATCAGCTTTTATCATAATGGATATGCTCTCCGTTTCACGTTTCACCACCGTCACTCCTTTGATTATTTTGACCACGCTGGTGGAATAAAGCCCAGTAGATAGAGGAGACATCTAACATAAATTGATACAGCTGTTATTTGCCGACTAATTATCAGATTAATTGCAATATGGGGCGCGGTAAACTCAAGTTCAAAGGAGAGGAAAAGGCAAAGAAAAAGAAGAAGAGCAGTTCGAAAAAGCAATTGGGTGGCGTTGTAGCGATAAATGGTGGCGAAGACGATGCAATCAATATTGATACTTCATCAGCTGGCACTGAATCATCGACTACACAACAACAATCAGTAGCTGCTGCAGCTACCAATAGCGCTCATCAAACAAATAGCAACGAAAGTGCTGCATCATCGACGTCTCTGCAGAAAAGCCCACAAATAAGCCAAGGTCAGGGGACAATCACCACATCATCCACAGTCGTGACCGGTCATGGTACCTCGTTTAAAACACAATTACACGTCGGTGATGCACTACTAGCTAACAAAGAAATGCGCGTCATTAAAATGGTACTATCACCAATATCAATCAGCATATCATCTGCATTTACCACAGACCTCAAGACTCCGACACAATTCAAATACATTAATAAACCACGAGACGTCACACGTGAGTCTCAAGCAAAGGTAGCAAAGGCGCGTATGGAGCAAGAGGAGGTGGAACAACGTGCAATGGGAACGTATGGGAACAAGGGAGAGATTATTTATAGAGAAAGAACGGAGCATGGATCTTATAGAATCAAAAGAGAGCAAGCAACAACAGATATGACTCGATCGGATCTTTTGTCAGTGAGGGCGAAGAAGAAGAGTGATAGATATTGTTGATTGTCTGAAAGGGGAGAGAGAGAGATGAGGATTTCCGGGTTCCTTCTTGGAAGCATATATGTTACCTTTAATCTTCACTTCATTAGTGAGAAAGAGGCGCACACAACATTATTAGAGCATAGATAAGATATATTGTACCAAGCTACATAATCCAATCCAACGAAGGGACTTTCCTACAACCTACTCCTACAACAACTAATAAGTGACAACTTTATCTCTCTTCTTCTTCTTCCCTTTTCTTTGCGCCGGCTATCACTTTCATTTGGATTTTGCATTTGCTTTTGTCCATGTCACATGCACCGATAAAGAGGTGCCACTACAGTCAGTTGTACACATTAAACCGAGCTTTCATCCAAGCCTGCAACCATGGAAGAAGAAGATAAAACAACTGATGATGCTTCTGGTGGTGCTGCATCATCACCAGTCGCCGCCAACAACCAACAGCAACAAGAGGAAGAAGTAGTTTTCGGCACACAACTCAACAATGACGACGATGACACAGCTGCCTCTGAACCCAGCACTCCTGCCCGTACTTTCAGACGTACTATTAACGAAGAAGAAGTGGTGGCTGAAACGCCTGCCATTTCCAATAGGACGTCGATGATGACTCCTGGTGCAGCGGATAATTTGGCAGAGGAGATTTTGGGAAGTGTGCGCAAAAATATTCACAATACTGCCAAAGATAATGAGGATGATGATGATTCGGATGGTTCATCTGATGGTGGAGAAAAGGATCGATGGAATTCACCTGCTAGAAGTGCCATGAGCATGTTATCTGGTAATCGCAGTCGGAGGAGCAATCAGCAAGAGGATGAGGATGAGGATGGCAATGACGACGAGGATGATAATAATGGTGCAGATGATGATGTCAACAATGGCAATGATAATGTGAATCCAGAAGAGGATGACGAAGAAGATGAAACTACACTTATCCGAGGTACAGATGTTCATGTTCAAAGTGCAGCGGCTGCATTTCGTGATTTCATCCGCAACTTTGTTAGTGTCGAAGAGAGTGAACGTGTCATGGCCAAGGAGGCTAGACGAAAAATGAAGAGGAGAAGGCGTGCTGCTGCTGCCGCCGCTGCAGGTGGGGCTGGAGGTGGAGGAGGAGGCGGTGATGATGACGATGATGATGATATTGCAGGAGAATCTCGTGGAGAAAATAGTTGGGATCTCCCCAGTGATGATGAAGATGATGAAAATGCCACGGCCAAGGTGCCAGTGTACATGCGCAAATTGGAAAATATTTTGCTACGTGGACGATCTGAGCCCACTCCTGACTCATTAACTTCCGCTGCTGCCACTGCTGGTGCGGGACGTCTTGGTGTGGCAAGTCTAGACTTGGATGCTTTGCATTTGCACTTCCATTCTCCGGCATGTCAACGTCTTTATGGATGGTTGGTTGATTATCCAGCTGAAATTGTACCATTGATGGATATTCTGCTGGGAAGGGAATTGGAAACATTGCGTGACACATTGAAATTGCAACAGGAGGAACGATTGGCTGATGCAGAGGCACAAGGTGATGAGCAGGAGATGGAATCAGCCGCGGGAGTTTTGGAGTTGCTTCCAGATGTGTTGCCCAGAGTACAAGTCCGTCCGTTTCACTTGAGAAGCTTGTCTCACATGCGAGAGTTGGATCCTAATTCTATTGATACTCTTCTTTCGATTAGAGGAATGGTGGTGAGGACTTCTCCTGTCATTCCTGATTTGAAGGTGGCATTCTTTCAGTGCAGTATTTGTGGACAGACAGAACAAGTCACAATTGATAGGGGAAGGATTGCCGAACCAACCCAGTGCCCAACTTGTCATGTCCGCCATGGATACTCCTTAATTCACAATCGATGCTATTTCAGTGACAAACAAATGGTAAGGGTCCAAGAGACACCAGATGAAGTTCCCGCTGGTGAAACTCCTGCAAGCATTGTTATCTTTGCGTACGATGATCTTGTGGATGCAGTCCGACCCGGAGACCGTGTTGAAGTTACAGGAGTGTTCCGTGCCCAAGCTCGCAGAGTCAATCCTAAGATTACCAAGGTGAAGAGCATTTACAAAACGTATGTTGATGCTATTCACTTTCGTAAAGTGATTGCTCATGGATCCAGCGCGTCTGAGACTAGAACTGCGTCGAATGCAACCAAGGATGACGGTGGCAAGACTGGAGAGAAAGAGGGAAGGGGAATGCGTGTAGATGAGGTCACCCATGGCTCTCGTTTCGAGCCTGAACGTGTTGCTGAATTGGAAGAATTGTCGAAGAAGCCAGATGTGTATGACCGATTGGTGAAAGCATTGGCTCCTTCTATTTGGGAGTTGGATGACGTTAAGAAAGGAGTTCTTTGCATGCTGTTTGGAGGAAACTCACGAAAGGTCAAAAAGGGGACAGAGGCAAGGAGAAAGAATCGCGAGAGGGCACGTCAGGAGATGTTGGATGCCGATGTGGAAAATAGTGATACTGACATGGAAGAAGATGATGATGACGATGGCGAAACAAAGTTGAACAAGCGTGGTGATATTAACATTCTTCTTGTGGGAGATCCTGGTACCAGTAAATCGCAACTCCTTGGCTATGTCCACAAGCTCTCTCCTAGAGGAGTGTACACATCAGGAAAAGGGTCCTCAGCGGTTGGTCTCACAGCATCAGTTGTACGCGATCCTGAGACACGTGAGTTGGTGATGGAGTCTGGAGCTTTGGTTCTCTCCGACCTTGGAATTTGTTGTATTGATGAGTTTGACAAAATGTCTGGAACAACTCGTGCCATTCTCCACGAAGCTATGGAACAGCAAACTGTCAGTATTGCGAAGGCTGGGATTATCGCCACGCTGAATGCACGGACCAGTATCCTTGCATCAGCCAACCCCGTCGAGTCACGATACAATCCGTCTCTAAGTGTGGTTGAAAACATCCAGTTGCCTCCGACGCTATTGAGTCGATTTGACTTGATTTATCTCATTCTCGATGCCCCGAATGTAGATAATGACCGTATGCTTGGGCAGCATCTTGTTGGACTCTACTATGAGACGCCGAATGTCGTAGAACCGCCTCTGGATCATGGTCTCCTCCGTGACTATATTGCCTACGCCCGTGAGAATATTCACCCCGAACTCAGCGACCTTGCAAGTCGCGAGCTTATTTCTGCCTATATTGAGATGCGTAGAGGCGGGAGCCATGGCAATGGAGGAAGAGGAAGAACTATTTCGGCGACACCTCGACAACTTGAGTCTCTAATTCGATTGTCGGAGTCATTAGCACGAATGAGATTTAGTCGAGTAGTCACACGCACAGATGTGAGGGAGGCTGTCAGGTTGATGAAGGTTGCAACGCAAGCAGCAGCGACAGATCCTCGTACCGGTCGTATTGATATGGATATGATTACGACAGGAAGAAGCACATTGGAACGCGAGCTTGAAGAAAATCTAGGTGCTAGTCTAAAGGAGTTGTTGATTGAGAGGAGAGGAAACCGTATGAGTGTGAGTGAAATTAGACGTACGATGGAAGAACTTCTCAATACCCAAATTCAGCAAGAAGATCTCACTGAAGTGCTCAGGATGTTCGAAGCCGATGGATTAGTGCAATACAGCGAAAGAAGTCAGACAGTTTTCGTTAGGGCTGGCGTGGTAGGATGAGGTAGAGGAGTGACGACTTTATTGTAATAAGTAACGAATATTCATAGACAACTGCAACTGACAGTAATTACAAAGCAAATGTAGACAATCTTTCTAGCTGAAGCTCTCGTTCTTGTCTCTTCTTCTCGTTTGCTTTGCTCTTCGTGCTTCTTCACTTTTATGTCAACATCCAAGGCAGGTAGAGAGTTTGTACGATTAAACCATCCAAAAATGCCCGTATTGTGAGACTGTTTCACTAGATCTACATACTTGATAGAATTATCACATTCAGTCTCGTTGTCTTTGGTATCATCATTGATGGGCATTTCATCATATCGGCAGTGGATGAGTGGCGTTCCATCTGGCTTCGTAAATGCCATGGACTTACGTCGGGTTCTTTGATAGCCAATGCCATCACTTTTTAGAGCAGGTGGTGGCCCAATAAGCTTTTCGTTTGTGAATATCATTGGAGCGGGGACCTGAAGGCGAGTTCCTTCTTTACGAGCGCAGACATCTTGTCGAGAATAGACGTCCATTCCATTCCTAACCCAAAACTGGTCGGCTTTGCTGTGGTCAACAGAGTGGGTGGTGTCATTGCAACTCTCGTTACAACTCATCATTTCTCTCTGTATGCGTGCTGACATCTTTCCGTCTCCATAGTCATTGGTAGAGTATTTCGAGTAGCTACTACCAGAACACATAAAGTAGAGTGCGTCCCGCAGCAACACCGCCAGGCAAGCAAAGAAGCCCGATACTGGCTGGGGGTGATACAATATGTCATTAGAGTCTTTAAAGCGGGACAGGAACAATATTATCCACCTTCCTATCCTCCTCAATTCGTTCGAACCAGCTCGAGATCAATGTCTCCTTTGCTCTCCTCTACTCTTTGAATTACTCCTTCCATTTTGCTAAAACTGGGTTGAAAGGTATCATCTCCCTCATTCTTACAGCTTTCAGTAGATTCTACGATGGCCGTGAACCTCATCCTTTCCTTCTGGTCCTTCAACCACTTATGTTCGATGTTTTCTTTTTCTTTGAATTTAAATTCTCTGAAAACATTCCACATTCGACATGTACGGCAAGGGCAGCCCAGATTTATTGATCAACGATGCTCGCACTTTGTACTTGTCACCCCTGCTTCTTATCAAACAGAATCGTACTCGGAGCTCTGCCGAACCCTTCTGGTAATTCAGCTTCATTCAGGCCCACTGTTTGCAAACAGATTATTCTCACCATTGCAAGATGATGAATAGCATGATGGGCACAAAAACCGAGCTCACGCTCTACCGTACTGGGCAAACCAATCTCTGAAGCATCATCTGCGGCTAAATTAAAGTATACAGTGACGGGTGTTGCTGCTGTGATTTCAGTTTTTCCACCATCTATTGTTGCATTTAATGATTTAAAGACATCTGAAACATCACTCAATCGTTTCCGTGATTCTACAAGATCCTTCTCCAATGTGCCACCTCTGACTCTAAGGTCATAGTGCAGGTCACCTAACTGCTGATGCTGCATAGATGCATCTTGGGCGGAGCTTGCCACTAGTGCTGCTAGCTCCACATGATCCATGGAATGACGATAGTGCTGGCCGATACTTGCACCGACGATTGGGCATGTCTTTTGAAAGGCGTCTGATGCTTTGGTGGCGCCGTGCTTGGACACAAGCAGATCAAGCAGTGCAATCTTTTGACTGAGAATGGCAAGGTTTGACTTTATTACTGCGCGCATTGTTATTGTACTGAGATAAAAGCAGATTTGGAGCCCATAGATTGAAGCGGATAGGTAGCTACTTATTGCTTCACTTCTTCATCATATCATGATCATCGCTTCATCTGTCATCATCTGTCATCTTTGGATTGGAGATTGATAGATAGATGGCATGGCAATGTGGTGTGACATCGTAGTATATCGTAATATTCTTTACATTTTGCAAGTTGTCAATGTCCAAAGATATATTATTCTGTGATGTGACACCTCCTCGCCACTTTTTTGTTTCATGTCGTCATCGACAGAACCAATCATCACCATGCCACTCAGAACAATGAGCAGACACAGCTTGTCAAGAAGTCACTGGCATTATCCAATCAGTCACTGACACCCGTTGTCATCTCTGCTTGCACATAATTGCCACGCAAAGTCATAATCTATTCTATCACCAGACATCTGACAAAGAACATACAATCTACTTCGAAAATGGAAGCCCGATCAACACCAGTGCATGTCGAGGTGCATGCGCCCATCTGTGCTGCTGCAGCCGAAATCCTTACGCCCGACTCTCTCCGTTTCATCGGTTACCTATGCCACAAGTTTGAAGATCGTCGTCGTTCTCTCCTCAGTGCACGTGTGAGTAGAGCTCTTGAGTTTGATTCAGGAGCACTACCTCATTTTGAAGGAAGTGGAAAGATGGGGGGTACTATGAGAGAACCTCATTCTCATTCTACTGATGATCCACATTGGAGATGTGCTCCTATACCTGATGATTTACAGGACCGTCGAGTGGAGATCACTGGGTAAGTGCATTCAACTCTTCAAGATATAATATATGATGATTCTAATCTACACTTGCTTACTTGATAATTCAATTGATCGATCATTACTGCAGCCCCGTTGACAGGAAAATGGTTATCAATGGACTCAACTCTGGAGCAAACGTATACATGGCTGACTTCGAAGATTCAACTTCACCTACATGGTCAAACTTAACTGAAGGTCAGCGCAATCTCAGAGATGCAGTGAATGGTAAAATTACATTTACCAACGCCAACACAGGTCGAGTATATGCACTCAAGGAAAAGACGGCAGTTCTCTTTGTTCGTCCTCGTGGATGGCACTTGGACGAAGCACATGTAACTGTCAATGGGCGGGTGGCATCAGGGAGTTTGTTTGATTTTGGACTTTACTTCTTTCACAATGTTCATTCTCTGCTAGCCAAAGGGACAAAACCATACTTCTATCTTCCCAAGCTAGAGCATTATTTGGAAGCTAGATTGTGGAATGATGTATTTCGAGCTGCCCAGAGTTACTTTGGAGTGCCTCAAGGTACGATCAGGGCTACAGTATTGTTAGAGACAATCACCGCGGCATTCCAGATGGAAGAAATCCTTTACGAGTTGCGTAATCACTCTCTTGGATTGAATTGTGGAAGATGGGATTATCTTTTCTCCTATATCAAAAAGTTCAAGTGTCATGGTGACAAGATTGCACCTGATAGATCTCATCTCACAATGACTGATACTCCGTTGTTGAGGAGCTACGTTGATCGATTGATTTATATCTGTCACAAGAGAGGAACGTTCGCAATGGGAGGTATGGCTGCACAAATTCCTATCAAAGGAGATCCTGCTGCAAATGATGCTGCGATGGCAAGAATTAAGAAAGATAAGCTTCGGGAAGTGCTAGCAGGACACGACGGTACATGGGTGGCTCATCCTGCACTTGTTACTCTTGCGAAAGGGGTATTTGATAAGCACATGCAAGGGCCGAACCAAATTGATAAGAATCCAGGATTGGCAGGGAAAGATGTGTCGGAAGCAGACTTGTTGGAACTTCGAAAGGTTTCCAAGGGTGAAGCAATTACAAGTGTTGGACTAAAGAATGGAGTATCCATTGTTCTTGCTTATACTGAAGCATGGCTGCGTGGTGTCGGCTGCATTCCTCTCAATCATCACATGGAAGACGCGGCAACAGCTGAGATCAGCCGCGCTCAAATTTGGCAGTGGCGATACCACGAGATACCAACGGAAGATGACGGCGTAGTCATTACTTCGAAAAGGATTTCAAAGTTGATTCATGACGAAGTGAAGACGCGCAGTGGAGGTGAAGATAGAGGAAAGTGGTTCTTGGCTGGAAAGTTAGTGGAAGATATGTTGACAAAGGATAAGCTTGATGACTTCTTGACAACTGTATGCTATCCACATATTTTGACAACCAAGTATGAAGGCGACATCATTCCTGAAGATGAACCCGTGTCGAAGCTATGATTGTTGTAAAGAATTGTGTTTGTAATGTTTGGAGAGAACTAGATAGAGAACGTTGACTCCAGTCTCGATTAGTACTTAGTTGTTTAAGATTCAATTTGCATATTAAAAAGGCTATCGTCGTCTTTCTTGTTCACAAAGTGATTAGGATGCACGTACTTCTTCAAGGCATTGAGACCTGATTCCACCCTGCGTGTTATTGCAGCCCGGAGCACAGATGTTTCGATAATGCCGTCTCCCGTTTCGCTGGACATATCACCTAAGATACTTTCCACTTGAGATACATACCCATTCCAACGCGTTTGCTCTTCAGACTTTCTGTCGAACTCAAGCTTTCCAGAAGCTGTTGCAACCGCGTTGACTGCACCTACCGCTTCTTCTTCTAGCTGCTGCAGCTGCGCTTCCATGTTTTGCATCAGACTTACTCGTTCCATCTCGTGAACTTTGGATTGAGCATGCGCAAACACAATTTGAGTGTCTAGATCCGTTTCCCTATTCTCAAGAGATTCGTGGAGATCGCGCACAATAGAAGTGAGATCAACAATGATTGAATGCTGATGCTCCGACGTTTGTTGCAAATGTAGCGTGTGCCTGAGCATAGGTGCGAAGAACAAGTTCATTGTATACTCATGGGTGTATTGTTGAAGCTCATTTTGCGCTTGTAGCTTCTTATTTCTTTCCTTCAACACATCTCTTCTCTGCAAAAGGTTATCTCTTTCAAGTGTTAAATGTTTAATTTTGCTCTCAAGTTTCTTCTTTGTTAGTTTCAGTTGTGAGCTGAGATCATTATTCTCTTGCAAAAGATCATCCATCCGCAACCACGCCAAATCCAATGCCGAGCTGGAGTCTTCTTTCTGACTACGCAGGGCTGCAATACGTGACAAAGCATCATTCTTATCATCATCGTGCTGTTGAGCGATTGCTTTGTAATCTTCTATGAGCGTTTTATATGATCTGTCAGATTCTGTCATCTCTTCCACTATGCTTGTAATTGTCAATTGAGATTGCTTGGCCTTGTCTTCAGCTGCGTTGAGTAGATTCTTTGTATGCTGATATTTTCGTTCCCTCTCTTGGAGAATGGTATTGTACTTATCAATTGTGTCTCGGTGCATAGAGTCATTTTGGAGCATTTGTAAGTTGTGTGACACGTTCAATGTGTACATGATTGACACCAGGAAGAAAATAATCAATACAAAGAAGAGAACTGTCTGGCACAGAATGACATTCTTTTGCCTTCTTCCATTATTTGCAAATGCATTTGTTCGAGTTGTTGCACTTGTTGCTCTGCTATCCTCTTGTGCCTGTTGCCATTTTGTACTGTCGCTGTCCGAAAGATTGGAGCGTTTTTCTTGAACATTATGGATTTGATGTTGCTTGCCCTCCTTCATACGTGCCCAGCTATGCAATTGTTTCGAGACAGATGAAGACTTCCCACCATTGCGTGTAACGGATGATGTAGATTCTGATTCAGTAGAGGAGGATAAAATGACTGGCGGTCTTGTGGTTGAAACCACCCAGACGTTTCCATTTCTGCCCACAACTGTGGCCCTGTGCCGCGGCGGCTTCTTTGCTGCGTGGACTTCTTCCTCTTGCTCGTCGTCACGACTTCGTTTCCGCCCCATGGTTGCAATGAAGTGATATGAAAGGCTAGCAAGCAACGGCTGTATTGTAAAAAAGTAAAAAAGTGAGGAGGAGGAGGTGTCCTTTGGGTTGCTCATCGGCAACCCAAATGCCCTACTACTGGGGCTTTTTTCTAAGAGCCTGTTCTGTATCCGAATTCTGCCCCCAAGATCTTTCTTTGACACCGTGCCGACTTTCGATTCTCCATTTCATTCTTTTGGAAAGCAACAGCCCTGCTTTCATCACATTGCTGCTGATATTGAACAGCACCATAAAGATAACTATTGACTCTATAATAATCAACAATGCCGCCGCCAAGACACGGAGGACAAGGAAACGTCCGCCAAATGGACGACACCGGAGGTCCACAAGCATGGTTCGAATCTCTCCCCGTAATCACCCGATACTGGTTCGGCGGTGCCCTAGCCGTCACAGTCATGTGCAACTTTGGCTTCCTCCCCATCATGAAAATGGTGTGGACGTGGGATCGAGTCTGGGAAAATTTTGAGATTTGGCGTTTCCTCACGCCGTTTCTATTCGTTGGCAAGTTCGATTTCAATACACTGATGGCGCTGTACATGCTTCAGAGTTATTCGAATCGATATGAAATGGAACCGTACAATACTGGTGGAGGGGGTGGAACTGCAGATTACGCATTTGCGTTGATGTTTGGAGCAATTTCTATCGTTGTGACATATCCTATTATGGGTATGTTGCTTCCAGCTCCTCCGGTGTTTGCAAGAACATTAATGATGTTCGTGCTGTATGTTTGGTCCAAGCGACATCCTACTGCACCTACGAGTATTTGGGGGGTGCAGTTCCAGGCAATCTATTTACCATTTGCACAAATAGGTCTCAGTATTGCAATGGGTGGAATGTTCTCAGATATGATTCATGGAATAATTTGTGGGCATTTATTTTACTTTTTGGTGGATGTTGTCCCAATAGTGTATCAGAAAGATGTGTTGCATACACCTCAATTCTTGATTGATCAAATTGGAATCGGTGCGTATGTGCCACCGGCAAATAATACCGCTGCAGGGAATAATGTATGGAGCCCACCCGGCAGAGTAAACCCTCCTAGTGACGCTGCTGGACCTTCGCGAGGTCATTCATGGGGCTCTAGTGGTCAAAGACTTGGCTCGGGTTGAAATACGTAGTTATTATTGCTGCTCTACTTTGTTTAGGCTGATGGCGGAGTGGGATGACTTTCCATAATTTATTCAGTTCAAAAATCTACCAACAAAAAATTATCCTGTACAAGTATTGTACTTCCATTCTTGTCAAAGCAATCAAATTGTAGAAGATATCAATTTGCAATATCTCTCCAAGTCTACGTTGCCTCCGCTGATGATGACGCCGCAATTGGCACCCTTTTCAATCTCTCCACTACTCACCAGCTTCCTAAGCCCTGCAAGGACCTAAGCAACCAGTTGGCTCTACAATCATTTTCATCCTTTCACCAAAAAACTTCATCTCATCAACTAGTTGTTCATCTGTTACGGTAATAATCTTGGATACATTGCGCTCGCATTATATCAAACGTCAAATCACCTAAATGTTGGGTCTGAGCTCCGTCTGCTATTGTTTTTGGTGTCTCAATGTGTACAATTTGACCATTGTTCAAGAGATTGCTGAGCATCATTGCCTGCTTCAGGTTCAACACCGATGATTTGAGTTTTGGGCGACAGCTCTTTCACTGCCAATGAAATTCCACTTATGAGGCCGCCACCTCCAACGCAAACGAATAGGTAGTCTAATGCTATTGATTTTGATTGCAAATCTTCAATCAATTCCTTGCCCACGGTTCCTTGCCCTGCAATTACGTATTTGTGACTTTCAATAGAAAGAGAGAGAAATCGGCAAGCAAAGATGAGGGTGATGATTCGAATGATTAATTTGAGAGAATAAACAGCAAGCACCTTAGATACTTGGGCAATCATCTGTCAATACTTGTGATAGCGTCAACAACACTTACTTGTAGGGAGGTATGAACACTGTGCCTTCTGGCAATGTAGCTTTAACTTTCTGGGCAACTTCATCTCGTTTTTCTGTGTATCTATCATAAAAGACGACATTTCCTCCATATTCTTGAGTTGCTTTAAGCTTCAGAGTAGGTGCATCTGTCGGCATGATGATTGTTGAAGGAATGCCAAGTGTTTTGGTAGACGCAAGAGCGATGGCCTGAGCGTGGTTGCCTGATGAGTAGGTTAACACTCCTTTCAGTTCTTTGCCATCAGTATCATTCAAGTAATGATTGACGGCGGTATAAGCCCCACGGAACTTGAAGGCGCCCATCCTCTGCATGTTTTCGCATTTGACAAAGCAAGAAACTCCGAGCTGATCGTCAAGAGTTCGGCTTGTTTCGGTAGGTGTGTGATGGGCAACCCCAGCGAGCACTGCTGCTGCGTCGGCAACATCTTTGTACGTTGGGAGGTCATCGGCAGCCGCCATTGTATCTTCTCGACTTGGACGTTATAGAGATAGGTATTGCCTTGCTCTGATGTTCCGAGTTCCGAGTTCGAGGTGGCTGAAAAGATGATGTGTAATAAGAGGCCCGCCAACATAAGCCCTCAGGCTAAATCATTCAAAGCATCAAATCATCGTTCGGCTCTATTCTCTCTTTTACTTCTCCCCATGGCGAGCATAAATTTCCTATTTCCGGCCCTGCTAGATAGTAAGTATCTGCTATTGCTGTAGACTGAGTTCCATGCTCTATTGCCTCCTCCTACGACAATAAATGTTCAATCAAAACGCCGAGTACGCTTTCAACCTCCCCTGTCGTCGCTTGGCGGCGGTAGCTCCGTCGTCTCAAAATAATGCCTCAAAATCAGCCGGCTCTAGCTTCGATGAAGAAGACAGCGGTGATTATTTTGACAGTAGTGCCTCATCTTCGACTAGCCATCGCTTTTTGGTTGGAACAGCCTTCCCATCGGTGTCAAAATTAAGTGACAGCAATGAAGCAGATGGGGATGACAACAACATACCTCACAATCTCTCCATTATCGAAGAAGATGACGAAAATAGAACCAACCGCGTCTATTTAATGCAATACCACGAAGATTCCAATGAACTCTCGTTAGAAACATCATTCGTACATCCAATGGGTGAAATATGGTCCATGGCGTGCCATCCCAAAAAGGCGGATTGGGTTGCCACATGTGGTGGTGGGGCGGTGTTTTCGCCAATGGGCGAAGAGAAGAAAGAGAATGACCGGTTGGCACATTTCCAGACTACGTTGTGGAAGACTCCAGACTCAAGTGCAGCTGATGACAATGATGATGATGATTTCGATGGTACTACAATTTCAAAGAACAATTCTGTCGATAGTGACGATTTCTGGTCAGAAAATAATATCAACAATCAAGAATCCAATCGAAATCGAACGGTCAGTGCTGCCAGTGGTTTATCTACCTCGGCAAAGCTAGAACCAGTCTTGACAATCCCTCATGGACAAAATTTATCATCTACATCTGGCTGGGAGCAGCGTGTGGGTCAAATCTTATGGAATCCACTTTTACACCCAAATTCGTCCTCTGGTGATGCATTGATGGATCTGGCCGAAACATCTTCTCATGAAGGAGGAGGGAATATTATCACAGTTGGGTGGGACGCACGGTCACCTATAACCTTGTGGGATATATCTTCCATGTCAGAAGCAAAAGAAGTTTGGTCGACAATACCTGAAAATGAAACACCATCCTTTCGCCGAGGTAGGGGTAGACTGGACAGGTTTTCTGGGCTCAATTCTGCATTGCCCCGTCGAGCTTCTTGGGACCCTCACGAAGGGAGTCACATTCTTGCCACTGCAGGAGTGGACGTGGTTGCATACGATATGAGATGTCCTCCGCGTGAGGTGGGAGTTATCCGCTCTGCTCACAGGTATGGAGTGACGGATGTATGCCATAATCATTTGCAATCCAATGTCGTCATCACATCTGGAATGGATGGTATTGTCAAATTCTTTGATTTGAGAATGCATTTATCTCAACGATCTAGTGGTGCGTACTTGGATACTTCGATGGATACTACAGTTGAAGTTGATCGATACACGCCGCCACCACTTTTAAAGGCTGTCCGTGGCGGGCATTCTCACTGGGCTATCCGTGCAGCTTGCAATCCCTTTTACGACCAATTGATTCTGTCGGGAGGAACGGATGCGATTGCCAATCTTTGGAGGGTTTCGAGCTGCTCGTCCGCTCCTTTGTTGGATTTAGGTGGTGAGGAAGATGACGATGCCATGAATGAAAGTTACTTCGATGAAACTTATGGCGAAGAGGGTGATGATGATGCTGATGCTGCTGCAAATGTAGAGGAGGGAAATGAAGTGGAGGGAGACGTGTGGAATAACGATAATGATCAAACAACACACAGTGATGAAGAAGATGAGGGTGATAACAAACTGAAAAGCAAATCTTCAGCGAACGAATCAAATGCCGACATTAGAGTGACACGGTTTGAATGCTCCGATGTCACTGCAGATTTAACTTGGAGTGCGAGTGATCCGTGGGTATATGCAACACTTTCATGTGATGGGGGGTTAGTCGTCCATCACGTACCAAGCAAAGAGAAATACAAGATTTTGCTATAGTATAAGGTAGTAAGTTATATGACACATATCAAGATGAACTAGCAAGCAAGCAAAACATAAGCTATTTCTTTCCCACAGATCCCTTTGCTGTCGCTGCCAGTGGGATTAAAGCACCTTCATGTGGAACAAAGTATCTGGTTGTTGTATGCTCCTTGCCCGACAGTTCATTCTTTATTGTCAGTGTTTGAACTAGTACCAACAAATTCCCCTCCCTTTGCAGCGTCTTTGTATCAACAACATTCGCCATTCCATTCATGGTGGGCATTCTACTAACAATCTTGACCTGTTGCCCCGGATTTTCAGTCGTTGCAATGGTAGTTTTGACCCTATCTCCTGGTAAATTAGCCAAACACTCCTCTCCCAGCTTCAGATCCAGACCCATGTCAGTCACACGACTCTGCTTCTTGATTTTGAAATGACTATCCGAGAATTCAATTGTGTGGATAGTTTCGTGATCTTCCTCGCCCTTTTCGTGTGCTTCTATTGCAAGTTCGGGCACGCCCATTGTTTCGAGATATCCTCGCATAGATGGCTTGCCTCGTAATTTATCCAGACGCCAGGTCCCGTTCATTGTGCCCAGCGCTGAAGGCATGGGTACGTCTGGTTCTCCGACTCCAATGGTTGGCATGGTTGATGACAAATTGCTCCCTCCATATGACGCTTTTCTGCCAGAGCAGTTTCGGCATGTGATTTTGAATTTTGACGTTGATGTTGGTTTCGGGTTTGTCCGTGGGCGCTGTGCGTGAGCTTATTTTGATTCCGATGACAGCAAAGATGCCATTCCAATTATCATACCGGCGCTGACGCTAGCTGTCTTGTTGCTTGTCGGAGTATTGCCTATTGCCTCACTGCTGCTGTTTCTCTATTATCAATTTGTGCACTTCTCGGTTGGTGTGTGTCAATCGAAACAGTCTGAGAACACATCTCTTGCAAAACATACATCACTATATTATGTCGGATGCAGTTCGAAATTACTTGCCAGTGAAAGTCATATCTGTAGACTCGGAAACAAAGTCAGAACAGAATGATGTGGATCGTCATAATAAACCACGTCTCCGACGGTCTCTGATTATATCTGCTTTTATTGAAAAGTATTCACACCTTGTACAAGTCATCAATGCTCCAGTTTCATCCAATTGTGATCTGGTAGGTCTTTACAGCAGCGTGCATGATGTTGGTATGATTCAATTCTTGGTGAATTCTTGGTCAAAATGGGAGGCAATGGGACCAGACTGGGATAGCGATTGCTGCCAGCCAGGCTGGAAAGGTAATACCCCACCTCCTCTAGTGCCTTGTCATGCAGCATTTAGACGAGATGGTATTGAACGCGTATCTTCAAATGTTATGGGAGCATTTGGGTATTATTGCACAGACAGTTTGACTCCAATAGTGGAATCACTCGTTACTGAGCTCCAAGAAGATGCAAGTATCATATGTGAGGCAGTTAACTTGGCTCTTCTCAGAAACAGTGTTATCTATGCTGCCACGACTCATCCTGGCCATCATTCCAACTTTGATAACTTTGGTGGATATTGCTATTTGAACAATGCTGCTCTTTGTGCTACATTGATGCAAAAACGCCTGGATGATACTGCTGGTAATAGACGAGTTGCTATCATTGATATTGATTACCATTGTGGAAATGGTACTGCTTCGATATTTTATCGAGTTCCAGATGTGTTCTTCACTTCCATTCATTGCGATCCAGAGATAGAGTACCCTTTCAATGCTGGATATGAAGATCAAATCGGCGAAGGAGCGGGGAAGGGAGCAACGCTGCATATCCCATTGGCGCCAGGAGCGACATGGGAGGACTACAAACCTGCATTGGAGAAAGCAATGAATGCAATCATAGAGTTTGATGTTGGTGGGCTCGTTGTATCAATGGGTTTAGATACATATGAAGGAGACTCGGTATCTGTTCGCAAAGGAGGCTTCAAGTTGAAGGGCAATGATTACGTTGAATTGGGGAAGACTATGGGAATTTACATGAAGGATAAATTTATACCCACTGTGTTTGTGCAAGAAGGTGGCTATAAGATGGATGTTGTTGGAGAGGCCGCTGCAGACGTGCTAGGAGGCTTCTCCGAAGGCACCATGAAAGGTTGAGTAGCGCGGAAAGAATTAGGACAGTCCGTAGGGAAATACTAGCTTGTTGGCGCCCGACTGTAGGATTCCGGTTGAAGAGAACAATGGTCAAGTGAAGAATTCTGCTTCGTTCTTCGGCAAGAGTATCTACTTAGGGTAGATTGGGCTGGCAGTTTTGATCTGCTGTGTAAGCTACCTTGCTTGTACTGAACAACATGACGGAACAACGAATGATAGACCATGATATGACGTAGTTCTGTAATGTATGAGTTCGTTATGCGTTTACATTCCACCGCCACCTCCTCCACCTCCAGCAGCCTTGCTCATGATTATTTGATCTACCCTCAAAACAGTCACAGCTGCATCAATAGCAAGTCTAAACGCAGAAGCCTTCGATTGATACAAATCGTAAACCTTCGTTTCGTCGCAAACACCAGTGGCACCATCAATACCCATAGCATCAATATCCACACCAGCGCAAGCTTTGCCATTCGCATGAGCAGCTACAAGCGCTGCTAACACTTTTCCTTGGTCCAATCCTGCATTTTCAGCCAAAGTTCGTGGAACAACCTCGAGTGCCTTTCCAAAGGCTCTAATTGCATACTGATCCAACCCAGGACAGGTGTCGGCAAATGCACAAATCTTCAAGCTCAACTCCATTTCTGTGGCACCAGCACCTGGAACCAACTTTCCATTTTTGCATGCGGCCCTTGCGGCATGAACACCATCATCAATGGCCCTTTCTAAATCCGCCAACACCGAAGACGTGGATGCCCTCAACACAATTGTTGACAATTTACTCGTTTTGGAACCGTCGGCCTGTGAAAATACAGTGATTGGCTTGCCACCAACTTCCTTTTGATACACATGATCACAATGTCCCATCTCATCAGGCGTGGGTGCACCCAAACGCACAAGTGCCGTTGCACCCGTAGCTGTACACAGACGTCGAAGCTCCCACTTCGATCCAATGCGAAGACAAAGCATTCCATACCTCTCAATGAAATGCAAAGCCATCTCTGATACGGATCCTCCCGCTACTAAGACCTTGATTCCTGAATCAGCAATACCCTTGATGATTTCTTCCATTTTCTTCTCTTCCGTTTTGTTGTAATTTTTGAGATCATCCGCATTCTTCATGAGGACAGTTCCCTTTGCTTCAGTTGCACTAGCTTCAATACCACATCCAAACACGACAACTTTGGCATCCTTTGCGGTAGTAAGTGTCGTCTCTAACCCACGTAGGGCAACGAATCCATTGACAACATGGGATTGTGAAATATCCCCACCCAAAATTTTGGCCACACGGACCGATTCTGCAGAAAAGGATGGCTTACCAGACGATGACATTGTGCCCAAACATGCCTCAGCAACCAGTGGTGCCAAGACATCTTCCGATCCAAGTTGCTTCGCCGCCAAAACTGGCTTGACCACACGTTCCAATTCCTCCTTCACCCGTCCATCAGCCATGGGTGTAATCAACTCCGCCAGGGGGGGCAAAAATTCCTCCATGAGCTTGTCACCCGCCTTGGTAAATCCTGCCACCGCATCAGAGGGGTGCAACCCCATTCGGAACAAATCTTCCGTCTGAGATAGCAATTCTCCTGCAAAGCTGACCACGAGGTTGGTTCCATCGCCGCATTCAAAATCTTGCGCTTCGGCGGCAAGCTGGAGCATCTTGGCGGCGGGGTGTTCAATTTCCAATTCCTTGACAATGGTGGCGCAGTCTGATGTAACAATGATCTTACCCAGGTGGTTCACGACCAATTTGTTCATGCCGTTGGGACCGAGGGACGTCCGTGTAATTGTGGATATTTCGTGGCAAGCCTCGACGTTGCGAAGTGTGGCGCCCTGGAGGCCCTGCATGCTCTTGTGGCCCTTTTTTAGCATTCCACCGAGGCCGGCGGCTTGGTTGTAGGCCATTGATGTCATGATGCGTTGTTGTTTATTATTATTGTTAATTTATGGTTGCGATTGCGACGATAGATTGGATAGTGGGGGAGCAATGACAGCCGGTCGACAAATTTGCGGATTTGATGATTTCGATGGAGGCCAAAAAAGTGATAGAGCGCGCCAATAATTTTTTTCTTCCCGCCGGCCCTGCTTTGGCGCGCCTTTCTAGGCTTTTTACCTACACTGCCTTTCTCTACCATGTCTCTACTATTTCGGCAGGTAGTGAGGATGTTGCGGCTTGTTCAGCAGCTTCACTTCCTAGCTGCAGCTTATAGTCCTAGAGTTTCATTTACTAACAGTTTTACATTACTAAACAATAGAGCGAGCAGAAGTCTTTCCTTGATCACATATATATTCGATATCCTCATCGCAATCTGTACTGTGCAGACTCTTTTCCAAAGCAGCCCTCGCTCTCGTCAAAGACAATGTCACAGATGCACTGTGGCTCCTCTGCGCAGTAGTCACAAACACCCTTTCCTGAACAATTTGCAGGACAAACCAAGTGTGGACAGACCACGGCCAAACGTGGGCACTTCACAAAATAACCCATGTCTACATCAACCAATTGCCCTTCATAATCACATTGATGCACCTTCCCTCCTATCACGATGTCTATCTTGTTATCAACAGAATTGCAGTAAGATTCCAAACAAACAGCATTGATATTGGTCTCAAAGCACCTACTGTTTTCTGAATACATTTCGCCTGCGAGAGACGGTGCGTTGGATTGATCAACGCATGACACTATGTTTTCCTTTCTCATCGGACAGTTTCCATCTATACCTGTGACTGCTCCGCAATCAGCTTTGTGGTTGTGAGTATAGTCACATCCTAAGGGTTGATGGTAGCCCAAACTTGATTCTCTGCAGAAGAACCCACGGCTGTATTCAGGAACATCGTCATCAACGGAAGCAGGCATGATGTAAGCAGACATACAATCATCTTTCACAAAGCCACACCCAGCTCCTCTACCAAACAGTGGCGTCGTTGCCAGAGCAAAGTTCGCTCGGTACCATCCAGAATCTTCCAACAATGCCATCGTCAATGGGCTCAATGAATGCGCCATATCAGCAGAACCTCCCGCGGGTGAAAAGTCCTCGTCGAAATGATAGCGAGCGTCGAAAGATTCGCCAAAACAAGAAGATGACTTCCCTCTACGATCCAACCTTGCGCCGTGTAATGTTTGACAGTCAAAGTGGTTCCTCACTACTTGCCTAACGGTTGGTGTCACTATTTCATAGTGAGGATTCTGGGAAACAAGATTATTGTCGTCGTCGGCGTCGTAGAACGCCTCAAGAATCTTAGGCATTGAAAGCGTTTGCTTTGACCCATCCACACATGTGACTTCTTGCATCTTCGCGCCATACGGTTGCCCTGTCTCTACATTCCGGAAGTACTGATACAGGGAGGGGCTCATGCCAAGCAACTTTCCTACCTCTTTGGTCAAAGATGCAGTGAGGCGAAGGCTTTCTGTCACGGAAACTTCGCCATCTGATGTGTCAATACTATCAAAGCAAACCACAATATTTGCAAAGATCGGACGCATGTTCTGGTCGAATGAGCAAACTGATGAATATGATAGTACACCTGACGGAGTTCCGCCATCGTCTCTGTAGCACTGCGGGCCGTTAGGGGTCACGTATATTACAATGTCCGAGTTCGGAACACCGTTCAGTAAGTGATGCCGAGGGATGTCTGCTTCGCCACACTTCTTTGCGTCGCCTACACTAGAACTCGATGAAGGCGAAATGTCGCTTGACGCTCGTACAACCGACAGTGCGTTAGACCAAATGTCTGCCACCGCCGGGAGAATATCACCAGTCAAAGCTTCAGCAGCCAGTATTGCTGTTGCAGTTATGGAATGTTTGCCCCGTTTTTGTTTACCGAAATCATCTAATTGATCACTTTCCAAAGAAATCCGCAGCGGTTCAAAAGAATTTTCATCACCGTAGCTTACTAAAGTCTTCTGGATCTTCGCAGGTAGCCCGACGTATTTCGTCGGATGCCAGTCATGCTGCATTGAAAACTTGGGAGCATTGATAGGCACTGCCGATGTCAACCAAGAGTTTTCAAGTCGCGCTGACGAGCCATCCACGATACTTTCAAGAGCCGCTTCCGAATCTGGTGAGTTGGGTGCGGTAGTCTCCGATAGGAGGGCTTGATATTGTAGGTAAGAGCTGTGTAACTTCCTTGGACGAGACACAGCTGGTGATGAAAAGGTTCGTGACTCTGGATCTGGTGAAGCTCCGTCCCACATGCTAGAGACAGTTCGCTTCCGAGGCACTATACTTGGTGTCCAAGGATCGCACTGCTTTGTAGGCAAGTCTTCAGTTGTCAGCGGGGAGGATGTTTTACTCATGAAACCCAAGCGCTCATTTGCGCTGAGATTCATTTCATAAAACGAGTCCAGCGATTCTAAACCAAGAGCACGGCCCACTGGCTCCATAATGGCATCATCGTCCTCGAAATCCATTAGAGTTGAGTCTTCTACTGTACTGTTATTTGTTGCGCTCTCGTGCTCACGAGACTTGAACATGCTGACAAACCAAGGATCTTCCTCGTCGGTCAGTATTTCTTCTTCTTCTTCTGAAGTGCTTTCGGCTGATGTTGTTGGGCTCTCAGTAGCATCGAAGGCACCCTCAAGAGAAACCGTAGGAGACATCGTTGGTGCTTCGGTCGTCACGCAAATGGGCTCACCTCCGTCAATCATTTCTGGTGGATGACAACTTTCAAACAAGTCACGCCAAACGCAACCCAAACCAGAACCCTCGCAGTCAGATTCACTTTCGAACGCTGCACAATTGCAGTCAGTTGAGTTGTCTAAGAGAGTCATTCCTACACGCTTTGCCAGTTCATCTTCAGACATACCGTCCAACTTCTCTTCCTTGGCAAACACCTTCACAAACGGCGGCCGTGCCCCGTATAAAGAACGATCCGTCATCTTGTACATGCCGTCTTTGCCTTCTCGTACCAACCACGCAAAGTAGGCTGTACCTGTAGGCCCAGGTGGTCCAATAATCTTCTTGCGGAACATGAGACGACGCTGGTGGTGCTTGTACAGGTCTTCTCCTTCCTCGCCATTTTCTTCCTTCCATTGCTTACAAAACTCATTGCGTGACTCTGTATGATAAAGCATGTCCATATCCAACACAACTTTGTCATGCCCAGGATTGAACCGTTGTGCCAAGTTGATAGTCTCCTTACAGTAAGGGAACTTGAAACAAAATGGGTACGTTGCGGGTGTGAATGGAATAACAGGCTGATTTTTTATTCCAGGAGTAAACATGAGATCGACATGACGCGATACTTGATGGTACGAGTTGGTTATCATAAACCACTCAGTCTTGATATCGGCCTCACAAAGGTCCATGAAATCAGGTGCCGCACGATGCTGTCCCCGGACGGGCACTTCTGTCATCATGTCATAATCATCGTGCGTAATCGCCGCAGGGGGGATCATTACAACAACCTCTGAGAACGGGTGGTCCTTCTCGTCTAGATTTTTAATGAGGTGAATCGATCGGTCAAAGAACCATTCTGATACCACCAACGTCACCTCCGTGCGTGTTGGATCCCACGGACTGTACAACTTTGCACCGTGAATGATATATTCAGGTCCCAAGTGGCGTGGGATCAAGTTCGTAGCTGCGTAGTTGTGAATGACAGGCGTATACTTGAAAGGGGTTTCCTTCTCCCATATGTCTGCCCACTTCTTGAACATGTTGATGTTGTCGGAAAGGGTGATATTTTCTCCTTCCTCATTGAGCATAATCTTAGGTGCAAGCTCTGGGACAATCCCAAGTGTGCCTTCTACCCACATTTGACTCATGCGGTAATCGTAAGGAATCGAGTTGTACGGGCAGGGTGCTTCAACCTCTAGCTGACCCACCAATCGTTCTAAGAGAGGGTGAGATGTGTTATAAATGGCATTCCCATTGGTGTGGTGTAGCAAAGAGATGGGAATTTGCTCATAGAAATTGTCCCATTTATCACCATCTAATGGATGTTCAAGACAAATAAAATTCCGTCATGAGTAAACAAAGTTGCAAGGATACGTATCAGATCAATCAATGACTTCAACTCAAACAAAGAACTCACCATACTGCGCTCCTAAAATGGCGAACGGTCGATTAACTTCGATCTCACTCAAAACGACATCGAGCCAGTGCGATTTGATTGGCACGGAGTCACCCTCCATCAGATAGAAACCATCATAGTCGCCCCATTCTCCACTCTGAATAATACGAAAGGCGGCCTCGTACTGCCTGTTTGGGCCGTTCACCCAGTTGTACAGCTCCTCCTGAGCCGACGGAATGTACAGGTCCAACTCCTGAGGGATGTTAGCCTCAATGGCATATATGTTATCAAAGCATTGTGACCAGCCTCCTGGCTCGAAGAACTGATCAATAATCGTATCGACAGCTTTGATGGCGACCTCATTCTCTGAAAATGTTTGAGAGTAAAATAAGAACACATCTGCCTTGGCGGATTTCATTGCATCACTGCCGACGAAATCAAACAAGTGCCTGTCGCCAAGCCCTTCGTATAGTTTCCTCCCTTCTGTGCTGTTTTTGTAGGCAATGAATTCTCCATTGGGCCCTACTTCGAACTCATCGTCCTCGTCGTAATCATCTCCAATGGCATCTTGCGCTGCCTTACATGGTGTCAAACCATTCCAACAGGCAAACGTCATGGGCAACGCTTCGGCATCGAATTCACAAAAAGGCCGAACAATTGCTAGCCGTGTCTTCATCTCTCGCTGAGATGCGTCCCCGGCTTCCTCCGCTGCCATCCGTCGTAAATTTCTCGTCACTTGATAATCTTCTGTTGAGATTAATGTATTGATACTCTTCGTTGATGTATAGTAAGAGCTTGACACGTACGGATGCTCGTAAACAAAATCTGGACGTGGGTCATCTTCATTACTGTCTACTGTTGCGTCGCCACCTAAGAAGGGCATACGAAATGGAAGCAAAGATACAGCAGTATAACTAAATGTATCCAACAACGCTCTTGGTATATTTGGCATTGCCAACGCTGTTTCGGAACCCCCTCCTATGGTGGTCACGATGGAAGTGAGGCCTCCTGCGGCGAGTAAGCCCAGCACCAGCATCAGACCAAATCGTTGACTAGGCAAATCCTCTTCATCGTAGTTTCCTCCCGCAACATCAGTAACGAAATTATTACCATCATCATTACCATATGCATAAGAAGAGGTTCTTCTGTTGCTCTTGTGTTTCTTCTTCTTCGTGCTTGCAAATCGATTGACTATCCCCTCTGTGAATTTGTTGCTGGTGGCACCGCCGCCGGCATACGCGGAGGCATATCGTGATGATTCGTTGGCACCAGTTTCCAGCCCAATATCGTCCCCATTTATTTCTTCAGCTGCATGCAAGAAACTTGTTGCATTGTCGTATGTTGGGTTTCGTCGACGGTAGTTTTCTCCAGGGTTATACATTATTCTATGTTGAAGATGACTGCTGCTGCTGAGCTGCCTCTTGCTCTCTCTGAACTGCTCACAATTGTTCTCCTTCGTTTCAAGCACAAGTTGGTGATCTCTACGTCACTGCAACTAATCGTTATTCGGTGCTATTTTCCGTCATACGGCGCTCACATCAAGGTCATGGTTGTTTGTTCTCCGATCAGACCGTGACCCGCGAGTGACCGTAACATTTTCGTGTAACATTTTGTAACACATATTTCCTTCGGCGATTCGCAGCACTTCTCATTCATTTCAGCCGGTCTGGTCTTGTCTATTGTCTCCATCATCGGCACCTTACCATAATTAGGCTGCTGTGAGTGCCTCATACGTCTTGTATTCCTTTGCTGTCGATCGATTTTAAATGCATATGATGTGTGTTAATTCTGCCATCATTGCATGAGATACTCGCTCGTCCCTCTCACCGTGTTTTCATCTCTTCATTCAGAATATTGCTATTAAAATATTACCATATTTATAATATGGAGCCCGTTCTATCCTCCTCGGCCCCACCTCAATACAACTCCCAATCCATAATAAACACCGCCGAGGAGACACTGCAAACGAGTGGGGTCAGTGCAGCTCAAACGGTGTACAAGTCGGCCTTGTTGGAGTGGGTAGATGATGTCACAATGGGTGATACCATTGATAAAGAGAGTGTGAAGGGGGAAATTGCAAATTTGTGGTTGGCCTATGCTGATTTAAACAGGAGGTCCAATTTGGTGAGTTATTAAATGTATGATTGTTTGTATTATTTACGTATTGTCTTCGTGATTGGTCAGCTGCATAGAGAGAGAGGAGTGTTAGTAGAATGTACAAAATTGTGGAACGAATACCCTGTTTTACTATTGTATTGACACAACAAAACATCATTAGAACATAAAGTCTGATTTTAGTAAAGAATTCATTAGAACTCTTTTGATGACATGTACAGATTTGCAATCAACACTTTCCAAGTGCGAATGATTTCGCTCGCAAACAATTTTTCTCACCTCGTATTCTCTCCTCTTGCTCAGTTCAAATCTGCAACAGAAGTGTATGAGCAGGCAATTAATTGTCCAGTGGGTGGCGAAGTTGGCAAAATTTGGATGGAGTATGTTCATTTCTTGGAAGAAAGGGGAAGGCCACGAACGGCACAAAAGCTTTATTTACGTGCATTGGTCGAAGGAAATGATGGAGATGGGCCATCGGTAAAAGATGTTGCAGATCAAAATCTTCTTTGGAATGAGTTCTTGCGTATGATGCAGTCGTTGAGGAAAAATCCAGATCTGACGTTGGAAGATTTGAAAAGTGCCGTGGAGCATGAGCGTGGTGCTCAGGTGGACATTAGTACGACAATTATGCAGCCAGAGGCAGTAGCCAGTGCAGCTGATTCTTCGGCAAGTAATACAGCAGAGCAAAGGCCCGCAAAACGCTCAAGATGGGATAAAAAGACACCAGAACAAATTGAAACGTTAAGCGCAGGGAGTATTGACACTGCTGCTAGTGTAGTGTTTGCAACTTCCAAAAACATGCCACCAGAAGTAGAGACGCTGTGGCATGCTCGAGATGGTGGTTCGATGCCGTGTAAGCCCGAACCGGCTTTATTTAGTGCATCCCCTCCAAAATTAGGGGATCCATCGGGGAAAGATTTAGTTGGTATCGAAACAGCCGTGAAATTATTACAAATGCTGACGTCGAAGACACATGATGGGAAGTCTTTAGGCTCTGCACTTCTGGAGTTGTGTCATGCCTGTTGGATGATGACTGCTCTGAAAGAGGAAGAAGCTGTGAAAGCCAACGAAGCATTGGAGAAGAAAATTACAACTGATACGGAGGCACTGGAATCCAATCTTGCAGCAAGGGCATCAGTTGCTGGTGGTGCCATGGCTGCAGTTCAACATGCAAACGAGCAAGAAAGGAACCAATTTATCATGCAGTGCACTGTCCAGCGAGAGCAACTTCTCGCGTTTAGTGCTTGGGAATTTCGTAAACTTCTTTATACTCAACAAATTATACTGTCGAGTGCAAAACTTCCTTATTTTGATGGGCCATCGGTAGACTCTGCGTCAATAAATGTCCAGGCGAAAGTGTGCAGTATTTTGCACTCCGCCTTTTATCTACGGGCTCGAGTGGGAGAGGAGAATCATGTTAAGATGCTCACAAAGCAACTCGAGAATCTACAAAAAATTGCTTCTACCGTGGTCAAGTCAGAGCCTGTGCAACAACAGCACCCAGCACAACTTCAAATGCAATTGCAGCAACACCAACAATTACCGTATCAGCAACCACCTCCGAACTTTCCTCTACCGCCGCCAATGCCACCACAAATGTTTCAGCATCCCCAGCAAGGTCAACAAATGACTGGTTACTATGGACAGCAAATGCACTAACACTAATGAATTGTCAACGCTACATCTACTTTTTCTTCTTCTTACTCTTCTTTTTGCCTTTGGTTCCTTTGGAAGCATTGCTAACTCGGAATAATGTTTTGTACATCTCTGCGTCCATTCCTAACTCTGAAATCTTGAACGTAGTTATTTGCTTGTTCTCGCGTACACCAGGCAATAGAAGCTGTCCACCTTTGCTCCCAATGTGGTTGTTATCCAAGTCGACTTCAGCAAGTTTCGAATGCTTTAGTAGCACTTGACCAAAAACTTCAAGAGCCGCAATATCTTCATCTGTTTGTCGAATATTGTTGTCGGCAAGTCGGAAAATTGTCAGGCTCGTATTTGTCTCAAGACCTTTGCAAAGGTCAACCAAGCCAGTGGCCCCGAGACAATTTCCTGACAAGTCGAGAGTTGTCAAGGCAAGTCGTTTGAACATTAACATGGCAGAAATGGGGTCACCTCCCTTTGAATCAATGTTGCAATGCTTCAGAGAAAGTACTGTTAAGGAAGAATTTGTCGCAATGCCCTTACACAAGGCAGAAGCTCCTTCTGAACCGACAGCATTGAAATCCAGTATCAATGAAGTCAAAGTTTTGTTCATGCCTACTTCCAATGATCTGCCCAAGTGCAAGGCACCTTGATGTCCAATGTTATTGTCACTCAAGTCCAAGAATTGCAGTTTCCCTGCTGGCTGTACAGGCTGTGTAGTACTACCAACTTCTTGCTTCACCTCTACCTCTACGGTAGCCCTGAGGAACGTCGCCACTGCCACTGCACCGCAATCATTAATGTTTGAGGAACGTATTCTCAAATCTTTCAACGAAGTAAAGGGCTCCACAGTTGCACCTTCCAGCTTGCCAGACAGAGCATTCATGAGGGCTCGGCATCCTCCTGACGAGAGTTTGACCTCGTTCGAAGAGCCGGTAATTATAATTTGCTCGCCAGTAGCTGTTACAATTTGTTTCAAGTCATTGTAGGGCTCGATGCCGATGCTCTCGCATACTTGAACATAATTCTTGTAAAGAGTGGTCGTGTCACAGACCTCTGGAAGAAGAGTATTGTGAGTATTGAGTGAACAGAGTTGTACGGTAAGAAGTGACTTACCTGCATTTGCTTCTGATTTGTCCTTTGCTTTCGGCTTCGCTTTTGCCTTTGCCATCGAGCGTTGTCAAGTGATTAACGATTTATTGTTATCTACGAGAAGCTAGCATGTTAGTGTTAGGAGAAGGGCTGATACAATACACGACAGCAAGGGAATCCTGACAGCTCAGAAGAATTCTGATTCTTTGTCTATTGCGTCCCTTCTTTTCTGGCGGGAAGATGTCCTATCCGCATTCCTTTTGTGATCGGTTATGGCAATTGTAGATCTGGATTAGTTGTATTCCTGCTTAGCTTTACGACCACGACACGAGAGAGAAGATGAAGACTGTCACGCATCTTGCGATTAAGCACAAGCCTCCTTGTTTCAAGTTTCAGTACACGAAACCTTCTAGTACAAGATCGTATCACAAAAGCATCGGTATCAATATTTCAGACTGCTCGGAAGCATTCAATCTAGTCGTAGCACTTGCTGAAAATCATCCAGAATTATGCCACCAGGTGCCAACCCAAACACTCGTGGACTTGATAGATAGATTGTCATCCAATAGACAAGCTGAGAGCAGCAACAGCGATGACAATAATATTTTCTACTCGCCGGCAAAGAATGTCAGCCAGAAGTCAACAAAGTACGAAGATTTGAATCACGCATCTGAAGAACAATTGAGTCTGGCGAAGAAGGAAATGAATGTCATGTTTGAACATACATTGATCACTCCTGGCGATGCAAGATATGAATATGACAAACGGATTGAGTTTGAAGCAGACGAGGAGAGCTCTTGGGATTGATAACCCATCTACTTATCATCTGTAGAGTGGTGGCTGAGCGTTTTGGGGAAGAGAGGGTCTCTTTGTGGAAAAGAAGCGTTCGAAGGACGGTCGAGTCGCAACACCACTCGTAGGAGAAAGAGATGAGAAAGAAGAAGCCTTGCTCCGTTTTCATTTTTTGTTGGGGATGTGTTGCCACTCTTACTTTATCCGATTGCTGCGAGGAGAGAGACTGAGAGAGACCATACCCAACAATAATCATTACTGTTTCCACGCCCTACCAACGTAGTTGACTCCCTTGATTTTATCCCTTGCAGTGTCAAATAGAATCAATTCCTACGATATCTAGCTAGAGTGGGCGCCGTCATTGTGAAGAGCGTTGAAACAACAATATAAAAATGAAGCGATCGCAGTCCCCCTTCAATTGCAACTCCATTGGTCAGTCTCTGAAACGCGTCAAAATCAGTACGTCGCCTGGGGAGTTGCGCCTGGATAAAGACATCGAAATTTTGATCAATGAGAATCAATGGACTTCAACGCTTCCACCGCAAAATTACGTCCCGATTGAACAACCAACGTCGTGGAGGAGCGCTACTATATCGTCGAGCCGCAGCCATGGAGAACTGTGCCATAAGAATGCCAGGCTTGTTCGTGATCCCGTAGACCCGTTAAGATTACGATTGACGTGCCTACATCAACCATTTTCGCAGAGTCTATTTGAGCGATGGACGTATTTGATTCAGATGCCCAGAATGTATCCCCATCAGGCACCCCTCATTACCAGAGTGACGAGGGAAATAATCTCAAATGAAAACATGGCTCGCATATCCAATGTTAGCATTGGTGCGTCGGCAGCCATTGTGGCATCGTCCGTGATGCAGATGCATGCGGAACCACCTGTTCCAGATCAAATTCTAATCCGCTCTCCCCCTCCTCCCCGTAACAAATTTGATGTGGCTCTGAACAGAGAACATAGCTTTTGTGAAAATTCAAAGTTTTTGGCAATTGATACTGAAACAGCAATGTTCAATACATGGTCTCCCATTAGCAGCCTTGGAGACTTGTTAGATTTTTTGATGGCCATCCCTACGAAACGAAGAGAGTGGTGGGCAGTGGAGAACAATAGACTTCGTCATCAACAGCATCTCCGGTTGATGAGGACTGGACATGAAATGCAGTCATACCGAACAATGAGTGCAATGTCAAATAATGAAAATATGGAAGAAACAGCAATGGGGTGCTCTTTCTTGGAGCATCAAGTTTCGTCATCTTCGCGTGGTGCCGAGAGCGACGATGATCATGGCGAGCACATGATGGACGATTCTTCTGCGTACAGCCATGCTACTGCGGACAAACTGAGAGAATTTCCTTCTAATCGATTTGATGTTGGGTTCCCTCGAGAGCAATCGTCGGTTCCTCATTGGGATATGATGCAGAGATAGATAGTCTTGAGTGATGTTCTACTATCTTTTGGCTGTGCCAAGTTTCATATATAGTTGTAATGCTAGTAATGTTATTATATGCATATCATACTTGTTCTATTTCTTCTCATCAAGTCAAGTCCACAACGTTATTTGAGCTGGGCTTGGCACTTGGTTTCTTATCGCCTTCATCGTCAGATAGTAAATCAATCTCAATCGTCTCGTTCTTTTTCGACTTCTTTTGCTTACCATAGTCGGCTCCATCCAACACAATGGGTTCACTTTTTCGCTTTGAACGGGACGTCGTCTTCTTTGACTCTCCTCCTGCCAATTGTGCCAAAAGTTTGCAAATGTTTGTTACCCTTGAGGTCAAAGACATATCCTCGTTTGCCCAAGTTCGCAGCTCATTTTCAATCAGAAAGCGCTTTTCCAAAAAGTGCTTCTTCATGACAGATTCAAAATCAGGGTAGGGATTGGTCTTATTGAGTATGCTAGACAAATGAGATTCAATGGCTGCTGAAAGTGTATAATGTCGTATATTTCTGTTGTACTTGTTCGATGCTGAATTCCCTTGAGGGGTATTCATCAAGTGTGCAAATCCGAGCTCATTGTAGTACGGGTCAGGTACCAGGATGAGGCTGTAAATAGAGAATGCAACGAATGTAAAGCTGTCAGATGATGGGCTACTAAGTGTCATTGGATCAATGAATCTACGTATGAACCTTACCTTTGAATGGAAATCAACACCTGCAGTAGAGTCGACTGTCCCGACACCCACCCGGGTCCTTGCCATGTTCCGAGCAAAGACAAACAAACCTTACCACAATTGTACAGGTTTGGGTTCTAAGTGGAAAGAGAGATAATGAAGATAAGTATCAGCGTCGGGTGTGCTTTCAATGGAGCCACTACGTGGCAAACAGGGAAGATACAAAAAGATTGATGCACTTACGAAGCGATACTTGCCACCCCCAGTAGTGAGGAATTGCACAGCCGGTGACGTCTTCGGATACGTGCCTGTCAGGTTCACATCAAAAAAGAAACAACCATTTGCGTATGGCGTCTCATCTGGACCAGTGATCATAACTCGAAGAAGATCAAGCCTGTCATTGATCACACGGCAAAAGCAGCTCGAGCCATACTCGACAGGTAGTGCTGTTCTGTATGCAGTCAATTCTTTGAAAAGTTGCCTTGTATTCAATGTTGACGGTGCATTCGGTACTTTCTTCAAAAAGTAATGATTGTTCATTGAATCCACAGTATCAAATCTCAGTGGTCCCAAAGCGCCCTGATAACGTGTACTGAAATCTATCATGACCAACTCTTCTTCGGGTTTCTTCAGACAACGTTTGGATATCTTGATTGCCTTATCCGCCACTTCTTTTACCCTCGTTGCAAACAGGACATCACCTTCATCTTCTTTTGACCATCCATTGTCTTCGTGACGTTTCATAAACGCAGAGCATTGTTGACTAAAATCCTTCAACCAATACAACACTGTCTCTTGATCTTCTTCGTCTCCCAACAATACCGCAAGGCGCACATCCGAAACCAGTGTATTGGTTAGGTCTAATGCGGCGGTGTATAATGCTTTCCTAGTATCCCAATCAGTCGGTACTTGATTTCGAAACACATCGGCAAGAATCGTCTTCACTTGTCCGCGATCATCAGTGTCAACTAAACCTGCGAGTGCGTCATAGCTGCTATGAGATAAGTCGATTTCATCATCCAAGCCACAATGCTTTGCAAGATTCTTCTGAATGCTCTTGTTCATCATTTTTAGTGATTTAGTGGTAGATTTGTCCTCCTTTTTGCTTTCCTTTACGGCCTTCTTTCGACCAGCAACGAGCTTCCTTTGATCATCCTTCCCTCCGGCGTATCCTACGCCTCCATTGTTGTTGTTGTTGTTGTTTGGTCCGCCACCGCCACCGAATCCTCCAGACCCCACTCCTCCGGCAAAAGGGTTCCAGCTGCTGCCGCCCTTCTTCTTGTACGAGCTCATTACTTCTTCTTTGTTAGCTGCTGGCTTTCGGTGTTAGTTGTTGTTCTGTTCTTTACGTTTTAGTTTTTAGCTGGCTTTCGGTGGTGGTTGTTCGGTTCGTTAGTGCCACAAGAGTCGACATGGTGACCGAAGAAAGCCAGAAAATCCTGCCTCATTGCGCGCGGCCAATTTATTTTGCTGGGGAGCTGATGAAGGTGCTGCTTTTGCTTGCTGTTTTGCTTTATTGTGTTAGTTGTGCGTATTGTACTTACTATTGTTGCTCTGCGTTGCTGTTGCTGTTTAGGAGTGTTGTATATCATTGCTATTGCTGTGGTTATACTACTATTGAAGTAGTAGTTGCGGAGGTCGGAAATCTATTGCGTACTTGCGTAGGTGAACGGAAAATGCATAGCAGAGCGTACTGACAGTAAAGATCATCAAGAGGTGAAAAGTGAGCTCCAAACGATCATGCCGCTAGGATTCAAAAAGGTCTCATCCAAAAAGAAGGCTAGAGATGATGCTCCCTCGTCGGCGGCAAAATCTGCCGATCAACTAGACACGCCGTCTGAGGTGGACCTTGCTACAGCAAATGATAAAGTACAACTCCTTGAGAAAGAACTCGCTGAATGTAAAGCAGAGTTGAATGCATTGAAGGAGTCTTCTGGGCAAAATAATGATGAAGTTGATTCATTGAAACAGCAACTGAGTGAAGTGGACGATCTCAAAAAGTGGATCAAGGAGCTGCAGGGTGAAAACTCTGACATGAAGAAAGTGTTCGGCAATCTAGATGATTTGGGCGAATTAAGACATCAATATGAGGAACTCTTTGATGATGAATTCAAGAGTTCCAAATCTGATATTGATCTTGATATGTCGAATAATCCCGCTGCAAGTGAGGAGCGTAGAGAGAAAACAAAAGAGTTTTGTAATGACTTGAAAGCTTTTATTTCAGATGTGAGGACGAAAAGTTTGGTGGGTGGCCACTGAAAATAATAGGTGTTATGTATAGGTGTTGCTCTCTTGGTACTTCGAATGTGAGATTCGAGCAAAGTAGGTTCGATTTGTGCTGCAATGCACGCAGAAGATTGTCACGCAGTTAAGCAGATAAGTCATGATATTCAATGTGTTGTCATGTTATTGAGCCACTTTCAGATCATATCTTCTCAAGGGAGCAGTCATAAGATAGATAGAAACAGTCATAAACTTATTTGTAGAAGAGCATGCAGTTGTACTTCAAAGCATTTGCACACTCATCGTCATCTACAATAACTGATCAAAGCATTGCATGCAACTGACATTGATTGAGAAGGTGTTACGAACAGTTACCAATTTACCTGTTACACTGGAAGTCGAGGCTCGATGTGTTACATCACACAATGTCACAGCTTCTCCTTTCCCTTTTGCTCGCTCTCCCTTCCCCCTCAAATCGAACTGCTTCGAGAAAAATGAACATGAACATTTTCGGATGTTTTTATCACAACGCTCTCTAGAGTAGATCTTTCAAGTACTAAAAGTAGATATAAACCAGAGCATCATGAGCGGATTTCTTCCAGAGGGCTTGGCCAACTGGGCTCTAGGAGGCGCCGGCCAAGGAGACAATGGTGATGACCATCAGGCCGCATCTTCTGAAAACAACGAGACGCAGGCGGCTCCGATATCGGAGCAAGATATGCGTGCGAAACGAATGGCAAGACTTGCAGCGTTGGAAAAAAAGAATAGCAGCAATGCTGAAAATGTTGGAAGCAATGACATGGATGTTGATAAGAGTGATGCTGCAGAGCCTATGCAAGTTGATCCAGATGAAGGGAAGAAGACGCAAACTGCCGCCGCCACCGCCAAAGTTGTTGCTGCAAAGGAATCGTCGCCTTCATTGTCTGCTCCAGCTGCAACCCCCAAACAACCCAAAAACACTGTCCCCGATGTCAATATGGCAGAAGAACCTGCACAAAAGAAACCAAAATCACCCTCGGATCCCCTCGCTAGACTACGTCGCAAAAAGATACTCCTCCTCCGACGTGTCCTGCAGGTGACTTTTGGGAATGAGGCATCCGATAGGACTCCTGCATGTGTCCATTTGCAACTGGATGATGATGAAGTGTACAATACAAGCAAATCACCCAACGGGGTCAATATTGGACATATTACTGATCTATTGGTTAGTCGATTATCTCTTTCTCCTTCCTCCAGATCATTGGAGACCATTCCACCACAAAAGCCTGGATTGATTGCCTACTTGGCTGGTTGTCACAAAAGGGCTGGGGAGGAATGGAAGGATATGAAACAGAAGAAGAAGGGCGATGGAAGTGAAGAGGAGTTGTGTGGGCTGCTTGAGGAGATTCGAAAGCAGGTACGAGATACTACTTGCATTTGTTGTGTTGTGTTTTCTTCACTCTACTACTGGGCGGGTGGCCTGGTTCACAAACATCTATCTAACATCCATTTCCTTTTTTGTCCATCAGGTGGTCAGTTATGCAGCATCATCTCTCCAGCTTCCAGATCTGTTTGAATTGGGGGTAACTCTTGTCTTCAACTTGCCAGATGTCTTTCTACAACCGCGACAGATCCTTCCTCCTCGGTTACGTTTGATGTCATGGGAAAGAACACGTCGTTTTACTACTGCGTTTGTGAGGAGCTACATTCTCAAGATCCCGATGCTTTCGAGACTATGGTCGCAGATATTGCCAAATGCATCACTGATGCACTCTCCGAATGTAAATCACTATTAGATGAAAGTCCACAAGATGCATCTGGATTGGGGGGAAATGGCCTCCTCCTAACCTCGGCACTTCGGGAATTGTGCACAAATAAAAAGGCCGCGTCCTGTCTTGCCAAAGTGCCATCATTTCTGTTGCCCCCGGCAGACTCTCCTCAGGCTTCTGAATGGGTCGGTGGCCCGCCTCCGCCACAGATCCCTCGAGGTGCAAATCCAAATCAGATTAACTTTATTCGGCGGATGCAAGAAATGTCTAATTCCCGTATGCGTCGTTCAGGGAAAGGGTTGGAAAAGGATACTGTGTTGGGCAACGTGCTTCGTTTGGGACTACCATGGAAGCATGAATCCGTATTGTCTTCGTATGCCAATCCTGTGAGGCGATCACCGAAGGACATTGATCAAATCAGTGACGGTCATCGGAGGCAGTTGGAGCTGTATCAGAGCAAGTGCAATGAATTGATACGGCAGTTGGTTGTTGCAGGAGAACAACCTCGTAAGAAGGTGAGTATATACTTAGATGCGCTCGGATGTTTTCGATCGTGACTTTCTTCTAACACGATATTTTTTCTTTTGCGTCGAACAAGGTGATTCAATGGCTTACAGATGCACTACTTGTCAATGCAAAGGCTGATGCAATCGAAAAGGACCCAACAAAAATCAGTAGCGAGGAGCTGTTATACAATCTCTCAGCTGTACTATTGAAACTTTGCGATCCATTTGTTAGCAATCCAGACAAGGCGGCGTTAGTAGATCCAGGCTTTGTCACATCTCCGAAGAGCCACGGTGGGGTGTATGAACTAACCGGAGACAATGCTTTGACCCGCTTGGGTGACAACGTTTCCCATTCGGAAGACGAATACAATCCAAAGAACAGCTTCATTCCACTCTGTTTCTTCTTCTGTTCACGGGCGTTGGCGCTGAGTATTGTTCCCGGTATGTCAAGTTATGATAGCACTTCGCGTCATGTTAGTCACATGGCTTGGCGTATCCGGTCGGCAAATGGGGACATCTTTTCGGATAGGAGATTCAATCACACTTTACAAGTCAAATATGGGATGGGGATTGTTGTGAAGTCTCCAACATATGCTACAGACGTGTTCAGGTTCTACAATGCAGTTGCCGGATTCCTTCTCCGTCTAGATAGTGATCAGCTCAAAACAATGCCGGAGCACCTTGTGTCGGATGCTTGTGCTGTCCTCGACTTTGCTTCGGATCACACGACGGGTCTCCTATCAGGTATTGATTTCGGAAACTCATTCAGGCTGACAGTTAAGCTGCTTTCCAAAGACTGCGCAAAGTTTGTTCGCAACTATAACCTCCGAGCAAGTCTAGGGGATATACTTCATGATGTTTTCCTTCCCGGAGACGGTTCTCATCGCAATGATGTTCCCAACTCGGTGATTTGCGATCCGCTTAGTGGAGGGCGGCCGTACCTTGTTTCTGACAAGATGTGCCAAGATACTTTGGCTCCATCATTGCGTCTGCTATACGGAGAGGTCGAGACCACAGGCTTCTATGAGAAGTCTTCACACCGCGTGAAAATTGCTGCGCTACTGAAGTACCTTTGGGATAGTCCAGAACACAAATCGGCCTTTCGAAAAATTGCAGAAGATCAAGAGAGCTTCATCACGTTTGCAAACGGCATCATTAATGACATGAATGACAAATTCGCTGGCGTTATGGAAAAACTACCTGCAATTCGTACTGTTCAATTGCAGATGGCCAATCCTCAAGAATGGGCAGCTATTAGTGAAGAGGAGAGAGAGACTATCTTGGAACGTCACGAAGAAAATGAAAGAAGTGTCGAGAACACTCTGAAACTTTGTGACACTGTTCTGAAGATGCTTGGATTCCTCAATACTGACAAGGCTATCCGTGACATGTTCCTGTTGCCAGATATGTGTCCTCGTCTTGCCAACATGCTCCTTTTCGTCCTTACCAAGTTGGTGGGTTCAAGAGGCCTTGACTTGAAAGTTGATAATCCAGAGAAGTACAATTTCCGCCCAAAAGAAATGCTACAAAATGTCTGTGTCGTTTTTTCATCTTTCGCTGACGCAAATACATTCCAAGCGGCTTGTGCAAAGAGTGGATACTACACTCCTGATTTGTTGAGCAAATCTGTGAAGACTTGCCGTAAGCTTGGCTTGCTTGTAGGAGAAAGTATGGATCTATTCGAAAAGCTTGAAGGAAAGGTTGAAGAAGCTGCGAAGACCTTGGGCGATGATGAAGAGATCTATGAAGACGCCCCCGATGAGTTCTTGGATCCACTCATGTCAGAATTCATGATAGATCCTGTCATATTGCCCACTAGTAACAATGTTGTCGACCGCGCAACTATCCAGCAGCATCTCCTCAATGATCCAACTGACCCTTTCAACAGGAAGCCACTCAGTATTGATGATGTTGTTCCTGCAGAAGAACTCAAAGAGAAGATGAAGGCGTGGCTTGATGCGAAGAGAGCGGCTAAAGGACAAAACTGAGATATTCTCAGTCTACTTGGCTGAGGATGACCAAGACTGGAATGACTGAGAATGACCAAGACTGGAAGTATCGCATTTTTGGTGCTTCAAATAAACATTGATATTTTTTATGACAGATTACCATTTTCTACCTCTCTCTAGTACAAAGACAACGTTCATGCTTACCATATGAATAAGTATCTTCTCATTCTACTCATCAGCCTCCCTCAATGCCAAAAAACGGAGCTGATTGTTGTGTGAGAGTCCTGCGCCATAGCATTATGCCTCCAAGAGCGTGTGAGGAGCAACTTCATAAATAGACAGGCGGTGGAGATTAGTCTCGTTGAATAGCTGCCTGCGTAGCTTAACGTGGTGGTGCTAACATGTACCTTGGTGTAGTTCGCATGAAACATTCCTTGGCAACTGCTGAGGGTGCGCAAGCACAGCTAAACGAAAGCGGCATGCAACACTTGGTCCTTGAAATCTTGGGCCTTCGGTGTCTTTCTATTCTACACGAAACTAACATTTCGGAAGAAAAAAATATGTAGTTATCTTGATATATAATTCTTGATAGACCTTGAGTTAAATCCAAGGCAAAACTTGTCTCGAAACCTTCTCTTCAACCTTGTAACTATGAAAATAAATATCTTCATTCTTTGTGTTTTCGTTACTTCGCTTGAGCTCCAACCAGCAACTCAATACTACTCGAATAAGCATTATGAGCCCTTCATCTTCGGTCTTGGTGACAAGTCTTCAGCAGAACAAATATCTTCAAGTGTTCACAAAATATGACGTGCATGCGAGTCTGCTTAAGTAGGCAACACTCGTCAAAATAACATCCCTGACATACAACCAATATACAATACCATACCCCGACCTAACCGCCGTCCCTAATCCCCTAATCACATTCCAAGTCCTCCAATCACCCCTATTTATAACTCTCTCGTTCTCGCTCCCGGCGCTTGTGGCGCTCAAAAGATGACGACCTTTCAAAGTCACCTCCGCCGCCGCCGCCTCCTCCTCCTCCACCACCACCACCACCACGACCCCGCCTTTGACTACCTCCACCTCCACCACCACCATCTACAACCCTTCCCCTCATTTCGACAGCTGTCTTCCTCTTTTCCTGTGCATACACCACTTCAAGCTCACGCCCCTTCATTAAGAATTTATCCATCTCATCACGAGCCTCCCTGGCCATTTCTGGCGTCGCATATTCAATGAATGCAAACCCCTTGGGCTGCTGAGAATGATAATCACGGGGGATGTAAACATCACGGACTTCTCCAATCCTACCAAATGCAAGTGTCAAATCTTGGGTGCTGATATCGGGAGATACATTTCGGACTAGGAGACTCACACCTGGAGGACCATCGTCGCGCCTAGACGCACGCCCACCCCTTCGATTTCCTGCATTGGGTGGTGGGAAATCACCTGGGAAGCCATGCGGAGGGACTCCACCTGGGCCAGGAGGTGGTCCGCCAAAGAATCCGGGTGGAGGGGGGCCATATCTATCATCATAGTGTCCTGCTCCTCGTGGTCCGCCGCCGCCGCCACCACCGTGTGGTGGCGGTCCACCATGTCTGTCTCTGTCACGAAAATCACGTCGATGGCTTCGATCTCTGTCTCTCTATTATTACACAGAAGGTATTGACATGAAAGATATGCATGAGATGTGACACATCAAAGAACATTTAAACACATGTTATGTGCAGATGAAATAATCACAACAAAAGCTGAACAGATACTCACTCCTCTGCCGCCACGATCATGGCTTCGGCTACGGCTATAAGATCTCGACCTTGGACTTCGACTCCTCCTTCGATCATAGGAACGAGATCTACTCCTCGATCTCCTCCTGCTACGATCACGACTTCTCGATCTCGATCGACTACTGACTCCTCCTACACCACCACCACCACCCCCACGGCGACGATCTCGGCGATCACGATCATCCCTATCACCACTGCGACGAGATCGAGATCCTCGTGATCCAGAGCCGCGGCTTCGAGATCTGGAGCGATCACGTTCTTCGGGTTCGGATGCTCCTCCTGGCGGCGGCGGCCCGCTGCTGTTTTGATTATTCATGTCACTTTCTGATTCCCTCGGTGGGGAGCCTTCAGGTGGTGGAGACGAGGAGGGCGACATGGTGATTGCCCCTGGCTGTGCCGATGCGGTTGTACTGGAGAGCAATCAACAGAATCTTCTTGATGTTATTCCAAGATTGCAACGGCCTTTGTCCTCTTGTTCATGTCAAGAAGCAAACTTCAAGCTTTTAAATTTGAGATGCCATCTGAAAATCGAGTCATTTTATTTTACGGTCTTGCTGATTTTAGAAATCCACCGCCGCCACCTCAGCATTCTCTCCTTTTCCACCTGTTTTCACCACATCTCCATTGGCATTTTGCTTCCTTGCTTTGTGTTGGCTGGTTCTTCGGTTGCGTTGGCTGACTTGTTCATCTCACAAGTTTTATCACCTTTGTTTCAGAGGTGTTTTATTTGCCATTTAGGGTAATTTTTATTATACAGGATAACAATAACACTAAAAACATGGGAAAGGGAGGCAATGCAAGTGTAACTGCCGGACAACGTTCGGTCAAGTTGGTAGGAGACAAGTCGGAGAAGATCACCTGGTCTGAAGTGAAGAAGCACGTGAGTTCGTTTTTGAGAATCTTTACGGTCGCAGCCGTTCTCTTGTGGCGTGTAGCTGTTTATGAAATCCATCTGTCTAACAATCAATATTTGTCTATTCATCTCGCTGATGTTAATATCACCACCACTTAATAAATGACAGATCACGCCAGAGGATGCTTGGGTTGTTTACCAAAACAAAGTCTACGATGTCTCTAACTGGCACGAACACCCCGGAGGCGGAGTTATCTTCACACATGCCGGTGATGATATGACCGACATTTTTGCTGCCTTCCACGCTCAGGGATCTCAAGCCATGATGAAGAAATTCTACATTGGCGATCTTATTCCTGAGTCTGTTGAGCACAAAGATCAGCGTCAGTTGGATTTCGAGAAGGGTTACCGTGACCTTCGTGCCAAGTTGGTTATGATGGGTATGTTCAAATCATCCAAGCCCTTTTATGCCTACAAGTGCTCATTTAACATGAGCATGTGGCTCACCGCTGTGGCCATGGTCTACTACTCTGATAGCATGGCCATGCACATCGGATCGGCTCTCTTGTTGGGATTGTTCTGGCAACAATGCGGGTGGCTTGCCCATGACTTCCTTCACCACCAAGTCTTCAAGCAACGTAAGTATGGTGATTTGGTCGGAATTTTCTGGGGAGATCTTATGCAAGGTTTCTCCATGCAGTGGTGGAAGAATAAGCACAACGGACACCACGCCGTTCCCAACCTTCACAACAGTACGCTCGAGAGTCAGGATGGTGATCCCGATATTGATACCATGCCTCTCTTGGCATGGAGTTTGAAACAGGCTCAGAGCTTCAGGGAGGTCAATGCCGGAAAAGGACTCGGCATTTGTCAGAACTGCCATCAAGTACCAGGCGTTCACCTACTTCCCTATTCTTCTCTTGGCGCGCATTTCTTGGTTGAGAGAATCGTTCAAGACTGCATACGGACTTGGTGCAGCCAGTGACAACGCCAAGCTTGAATTAGAGAAGAGAGGACTTCAATACCCCGTCTTGGAGAAGGTTGGAATTGCTCTTCATTACACTTGGATGGCTGTTCTGTCATCAGGCTTCGGAAGATGGTCATTCGCATACTCAATGATGTACTTCTTCATTGCCACTTGCTCTTCGGGACTTTTCCTTGCTCTTGTCTTTGGATTAGGACACAATGGAATGTCTGTTTACGATGCCACAACTCGCCCTGACTTCTGGAAGCTTCAAGTGACAACCACAAGGAACATCACCGGTGGCCATGGTATTCCTCAATTCTTCGTGGATTGGTTCTGTGGTGGACTTCAATACCAAGTCGATCACCATCTCTTCCCCATGATGCCTAGAAATAACCTGAAGAAGTGCCACAAGCTTGTGGAGAGCTTCTGCAAGGAATGGGGCGTGACATACCACGAGTGCGACATGGTCGTAGGAACTTACGAAGTGTTGAATCACCTCTCAAAGGTGTCCGATGACTTCCTCGTCGAGATGGTGAAGGACTTCCCTGCCATGTAAATACGCAATCTACTTTTTTAACTTTAAACCCATATTATCCTGTATTGCATCTGTCATCTTTTGAGTTCATTGATTGGAGATTTTTTGCGTTGCTCAGCGATGTTGGTACGGTACCCCTATTTTCCGTACTTCTTTTTCTCTACGCTTCAACTGCAAGATTCAAGTGTCAAGATGAAGAAGTCAAAACACCTACCGCCCCCGTGAGATGGCGATGCATCAAGTCACAAAGAACACATCAAGCAGTGAAGAAAAGAGTACATACCAACGAAACATATTCAGCAGCACAAAGCAATGTCATCCAATACAACTCGGCCAAGATCTTGCTCCAAAGGGGAGGAGTTGTGGCAAGTTCATTTGCAGCGATCCGCAGCAGCCAACAAGGATGGTACTCCTATTGAAGATGATGATGACCATGACTACCCTGAGCCGCGTCATCCAAAGAGATCGATCGGAGAAGAGTTGTTTGAAGTCCACCTCAAACGAGCAAAAGGCCTCGATCCCGACTATGATGCTGCCGATGATGGAAAACTTGAGAAGGAAGTAAAACGGTGGTGGTAACAAGGCCCAGTTGCTAGAAGTCTCTTAACGTGGTGTCTTAACACACTGTGTTATCTTATCTCTTTCTATCTATTTCCACTGGAAATTAGTCTTTGACACTTTCATCTCTGGAAAGTATGAGCTCATTCCGAGCTCCTGTCTCCGTGAATCAGAACTCCTGAAGAGTTCTGTTTACGAGTTCCGAGCTGCGCCCGGCGCGTTCAGTCTGGTCCCGTTCGGTATTCCGCGGTCATTCCGCCACTCAGACTGCTGAGGAAAAAGTTCCGTCTGACACTCCTCCTTACTCAGGAGTCTAAGTGTCTTGATCGACGTATTCGTCTTCTCTTACAAATTGCTGCTGTTATTCCACTGACTTCGGCTCTTGCTTGCATTTGTTCTATTAATCTCTCTGTTGGCTTTATTGCTCTGCCGCTCTGCTTCGCGATGCTGGAGGAATAGAAGCTCTCCCCCTTGCTCTAGTATCGCTTGCACTCTCTTCTGTGGCCTCTTCTTCGCTCGGTTGTCTCGGTTGTATCTTCTTCTGTGGCCTCTTCGACTGTCTCGTCGTCTCTATGTTGTTCTTGTACTATATCTTCTATTTGCTCTGCAAATCTATCTCTCTTGGTTTGACGCCTCCTAGTTCTGTACGTAGGTGGGTCCTCTTCTTCTTCTGTATCGCTGTCTATGTCCTCAGATTCTTCGTTTAAGGAATTCTCTTTGTCTTGGGCTTTCTTCTTATACATCATTCGCTTCATCCAAATGACGTCTCTCGTTGTTACTGTATTTCTTGTGTCGGGGTTGTACATTATAGCTGTCTGACTCTCTGTCAGCAGCGTATCCCACAAACATCATTGCTATTCCTCTGCTTCCGGCTTTGCCGTTCTTGCCCTCTTTTACTACGCCACATTCTTCAAATCTTCTCATGTGTTTTGTCCACTTTGGTTTCTATCCGTACATATGTTCATCTCTCGTGGCTACTTTGCCATTTACTTCTACTATTCGCAATCCATCAAGTTGTACTGCCAACTGAATTGCATGGGTCACTTATAGACCTCTTTCTTCTTCTGGTACGTTTGCTCTATCTAACATTGCCCTCCCTAATCCTGCGAGGTAGGGGAATGCCACCTCAGCTAGGTGGTTGTGTTGTGGCGTATCTCTGCTCGTATATTCAAAGTCGACTGGTTGCAACGTTTGCCAGTCTGCACTCTCTGTTCTCTTTTGTAGTTTGATATTCTCTCCGCCTGGTTCTACTCTAATTCTTCTGATCTCTTCTTCTTGTTGTTATTTTCCAGCCAGATGCTCAACTTATTCTTCTCTCTTTTGCACTAACTTGCTCTAAGTTTTCACCTCTATTCTCTCTTGTCTCGCTACTTGCGCCCTATTTAGTCTTGTTTCACTCACTGAGTTCTCTCTTTCTCTTCTGTCTACGATCACGATCTGTCTCTGCTTCTCTAAGCTGTTCTCTGTTACTGTTACGAATCTCTGTTTCTCAACGATGCCATTCTCTTTCTCTTCTTTCTACGGTCACTGATCTGTCTCTGCTTCTCTAAGCTGTTCTGTACGAATCTCTGTTTCTCTTGGCATTCTGCTTTCCTGATTCTCTGCGATGCTATAGCTTCGTCTCACGTCAATGACCTCAAGGTTTTACTTCGAAGTATGCTAGAAGTCTCTTAACGTGGTGTCTTAACACACTGTGTTATCTTATCTCTTTCTATCTATTTCCACTGGAAATTAGTCTTTGACACTTTCATCTCTGGAAAGTATGAGCTCATTCCGAGCTCCTGTCTCCGTGAATCAGAACTCCTGAAGAGTTCTGTTTACGAGTTCCGAGCTGCGCCCGGCGCGTTCAGTCTGGTCCCGTTCGGTATTCCGCGGTCATTCCGCCACTCAGACTGCTGAGGAAAAAGTTCCGTCTGACACCAGTAGGCAGCGCAAACACATGATGTAGACACAAGTTAGCAGAGATGAGAAGCATATGCCTTGATAGAAAAGAGGAGAATTCACGTACACATATTAGGAGCAAAACAGTACTTAAGTTGAGATTAGCTATGAAATCTCTCTTTTTATTGTTACTGTTACTGTGTACATAATTCTCGCTATCTTCATTCGAACGCAATGCAAGATAGAGGAATATTTGACAGCAAAAAGCATGCTATGCTGAGTGCAGATGTGATGTGATGTAACGTGCTGTGATGAGTGTTCCTACTTCAACTTCGTCTGCACCGACTTCTTGGCTTTCTTCTTCGGTGGACCACTAGCATCACCAGATGTCTGTTTCCCCTTGCTTTTCTTCGCAGATGCTTCAGCATTTTTGTGTGCGTCATACGCAAGTTTCATCTTGCTCATGTTTTCTTTGCTAACCACCGTGTGATCAACAATCGGTCTCGGGTAATCAACTCCAAGTTTGACACCAGCCTTCTTGAGAATACTGATATTGGCAGTCCATGGCTCATAAATATATTTCGCAGGAAGCTCAGCGAGTTCTGGTACCCATTTACGAATGTAATTACCATTTGGGTCATTCTTCTTTTGAAACGCCACGGGACTGTAGCATCGAAAGTATTGGTAAAAGAATCCTGAGCAGCTCAACCAGAGCCAGTTGAAGTTGTTCAGTGCATAATCCGCATCTAGGAGCTCGCCTTCGAAAAATTCTGCACCCACCTCCCAACTCTGCCAGAGATCGCCACGAGTAAGAAAGCATGCAACTGCATGACGACCTAAATGATGAATCCAACCTTCAGTGCGAAGTTGTGCCATGCAGGCGTCAATCCAAGGATAGCCGGTTCTGCCTTCCTTCCATGCGGTGAGCAATGCAGGATCTGATGACCACGGAATGTCTCTGCAATATACATTATTTTGCATCTGACCCCAGCTACCAGGTGCTTGAGCATTCGCAGAATGCGCAATGAGATTGTTGAAATCACGCCAAAGAAGTTGTCCATGCAAACTGACAGGAGGTTTGGATCGACTCGTTTTTGATTTAGCCTTCGCATTCGCATCAGATACAGCATGCCAAGCGGTCCGAGGAGAAATGCATCCAATGCTCAAATATGGACTCAGCACTGTTGTCGATGGTGATGATACTTCAGTGCACGAAGTCTTGGGTTTTTCAAACGATGCTGTCCAATCAGGACGTGCAGTGACAGTCTTCTGGAGTTGCGCCAGTGCCAAAGACTCGCCCCCCTTAACAATAGGGCTGGTCTTCTTATTTGCAGTCTTTCTATCCCAAACAGGCCCAATCTCTTTCCGACTGTACCCACGCGGCCACGGAATGTCACAGGGATGCGCCAATGGTCTATACTTCATGTCCAATGAATCATTTGCTGCTTGTTCAGGAAAGCTATCTTTGCCAGGACTCTCCAATGGTAAAGGAACACTTCCTCGATCTATTTTCGAGAGCAACTTTTGAAAGGAAGACATTGTGGTTGGAATGTTATTGGCAAATCCCCCGACATTGGCAACATATCCACCTTCGCGGTTCCCTAATGGTCGCAACGTCTCCGATGCAAAGTCTATGACGCTCACACCAGCTTTCTTTGCAGCATCCTTCACATTGGCATCTCTTTGCACAGCATACGGTTCACCGGTCTCGTCTGCTTCATGCGTCATGTGTGTGATACCGAATTCTGTCCATAGTTTGGGAAGTTCTTCGACCGGATCTCCCGTAACAACATAGAGACGTGATCCACGTTCCCGTAAACTATTATCTAGATCCTTGACGCATTCCAATATAAAATATGCTCTCATTACAGAACACTGTTGATAGCTGTTGGGGTCGACCACATAGACAGGGTAGATTGCACCGCTCGTCTTGGAATTCTTTTCATCTACCAAAGAAAGAGCATGAAGAAGCGCAGGGTTGTCGTGTAGTCTCAATCCTTTACGGAACCAATGCATGACAGCTCCGGTGGCTGCTGATTTAGACGCAGATGACATGGTGACGGTAGAAATTTGACTATGGCGATAACTGCTGCCGACCCGAGTAATTGTTGTCGATGATTGCTGATGCGAACCAAGAAATCCCGATGTAAAGCTGGGAAAAAGAAGAAGTAATGCCACTAATGCTGATGTAGTGGTCCCAATGCTGACTAGGTGGACGAGAATTGTTATGTTTTTGTATTCTTAGTGCACCAACACTAAGAGATGATCTGACGATACTGCAAAAGACGTCGTGTCTCTAAGCCTACTTCAGCAGCGGAACAAGTGAGCCTCTGTCACTGTAGCAATGGTGAATTAGTACGATAATGAGCTGCTACTGTTCTTTGCCATGGCAGGAAGAGTATTTGTTCGTCAAACGTGAAGTCAAAAAAAAAAAAGTGAGTGAGTCAGTGTTCCCGCCATCTAACCGTTGTCACTTCTTTCGCACGCTCGCTTTTTGAAGTTCCAACTCACCTCCACCATAAACGCTACGCTACTACACCGCAACCAACAACTTCCCTGCTACCATGAAGCTTTCCGCCGCCATCATCACACTCCTTGCTGGATCTGCTGCTGCATTTGCTCCAGTCATGCCATCTGCCGCTGTTCGCGCATCATCAATCCAGCAGCAAACTGTCATGTTCGCTGAACCTAAAGAAGAAGAAGAGGGTGGTCTTGATCTCGATTTAGATGAGATGTTCAGTATGTACGTCACTTGCAGACATTATTACTGCGTATCAAATGCATTATTTGTCGTTCCTGTTGTGTGAAGAGGGTGGTAATATCTTGATGTCTATACATGCACATCTCTTGCCTGTGCAAGAAGTTAGCTGGCGTCCATTGTTTTGCACAAATAGTTGAAATGAAATGATGTGTCTTCTTCAAACTCGACAGCATTACTAACAAAGACCAAATCATTTTTCATTCTCAACGACATGCGTATTTCATGTTCACAGGTTCGATGCCGCAGATAAAGGAGAGGACTTCGATAAGGCAATCAAAGATGTGAAGAAGGATAATTAAGCACTGAACACAGAGACAGTACCAAACACAACTAATGACCTAATATCCTTAACTAAAATTCAATTCCAAAGAAGCTAACATATAATCTGAAAAATCGCGAGTAGCTGGAGTCTGCACAACTGTACAATTCAATTGAGATTCAAACACACAACAACTCTTAGCTGAGACGACTTCCTTCCCACACGGGTTCGTGGAGAGCTGGAGCCTTCACCTTCCTTGGCTTTAAGAGACGGGCAGCCACTCCAACAACGACTACGCAGGCTAATGCGATTGCAACGATCGCACCAACAGAAAGGCCTGCAGTAGATTCGCTGGAGGTGAGATTTCCCTTGCTATCACGAGTTTGAACCGAACCACTGGAAGCCGAGTCATAGTAATTGCTGTATTGGCCGTTGAATGAGACAATTTTGGCGCAGACTTTCTCCACTTCATCAGCATTTTCCACATCGTAGCTGTACCAATTGTATGCGTCATCTCCTTCATCCTGTTGCTCTTCCTCTTCATCAGCGGCGCACTCATTAAAGTTGATGGCGTCTTGTTCAAATAGTTGCTTGCAGTAATCGTTCATATCGTACTCCTCTTCGTCTTCCTCGTCACCCTATCACCAGAAACAGAAGGACGTTGTAAGTTTAGTGTGAGATGTTGGTAAAGTCAGTACAAACAAAATAAAAGGATGCTTACCTCAGCAAATTCTTGACTCTCACAAATCATTGGTTCATAAAATGCAGTCTTCAATGAGTTGATAGCGTACCCAGCGACATCGACACTGTAATTCGCCTCTTCAGCTGCAACAATATTTGCATACGATGCAAGTTTGGTGTAAATGGTACAATCTTCGTCCAAGAATGCGCCAATCTCAAAAGTATCTGCGTAATCACTGCAGATTGGACCTATGTAAACTGGTTGACCATTTAAGTACTCATTTGTGGCCTTGCAGTTGGCAACCTCTTCAATCCATTCTCCAACATAGGTGTCAATCTCTTCTCTAGTAGCTGCTTGAGTTCCCACAGTATCGTCATTAGAATATTTGTCAAAGCATTGAAGTGCGTTACATCTGTTGCAATCAATCTGTTGTTTGAGCTTGCGGGCGTCTCCCTCCTCTTCCATTTGATCTTCATTGTCCTCAACTTGATCCTCTCCCATTTGGTCTTCGTTGTCCTCATCTTCTTCCTCTTCCACCTGCTGATTGTCCTCGTCTTCTTCCTCTTCCATTTGCTCGTCGTTTTCCTCCTCCGCTTCTTCCTCTTCCATTTGCTCTTCATCATAGTCCTCCTCCTCCTCCACTTCTTCCTCTTCCGCCTGATTCTGTGCATCATCATTCACATTCTCATCTTCATCAGCGGCCTCATATTCGTCGTTATTTGCAGCACTGTGTAAAGCATAGTGAAGTAAATGTTAGAAACAGATTCAAAGTAGGATGGAAATAATCACATACCACTATCATGTGAACTCACCATGCGTCCTGGTTCTGTTCACATTGTTCACAGTAGTCATTGCGTTTGTAGACTTGATTCGTCCCGACAACCGACAGATAGGTAGGTAAATCAACCATGTATACATCGGAGTTGTCTTCTGCGCACCCATATCCATAGGCATCCTGACACGCATAAAAGAGAACATGTGATTTCAATGACAAAGCGTTGCCATTCTGCACTTGTTCAATTACGTGTTCATCAAAGAGATCATCGCTCTTTGTCTTGATGTCGATACATTTACCGAACGATATGCTGTAGGACCCATCCACTTCATTTGCTTCGTCTGCGCCGTCCAACGACGACGTGTCTTGAAGGGAACAGCATTTTTGAGGAGTGCTTCTGTTACGTCACCGCGACGGAGTTTACGGTTACCAAGCTTGATGTTCTTAACAGAGGCGTTAGCAGAGGCAACAGCGCCTGCAAGTGCGATGAGAGAGAACTTCATAGCAGGCAGCAGTTGTTTCAACTGTCGGGCCAAGCAGGGCTGATATCACATAGGTTGTGCCAGGGAGATCAACTCAAAAAATAACGGACGTTGAAGAAAAGCAAAGCTTCTCAATTCCTATCATTTCGCACAATGTGGAAACGACGTGCCCTAATCAAGAAAATTGTTCATCCAACAAATAAGATCAAGTGGTCACAATCTTCTAGTACAATACCAAGCATAAACTAACAAACAGAGCATGAAGATCGATGAGTTCAAGTATGTCAAAATAAAAGCAATGATTGGTTACGATAGTATAAAGTGATATATGCCACTACTCAAGCTATTTATATGTGGATCGGACTACTAACACACGCGAAGCGAGCGCAGCAAGATGAGAACTTCCTATCACTATCACTGTGATAAGAAATCCATGGCGAAGTGCTACTCTTGCGTTGAAAGCAATTCAATTATACTGCCGAACTATATTCAAGAAAGGGATCAAAAGTAAAATTAATGTCGTAAAGTATTACTCAACAAATAAGTAAAAGTAAAGGTTTATGATATGATAATACAATAAGCAACATCATTCGTTCGAATACTAAAGAGCAAAGACCATGGCATGAAACAATTATTACCTAAGGGAAGAGGAGAATAAAAGAAAAGTCAAATTAAACAGCAAGTAAAGAAAGATAGAAAAAAAACATTAAGTACATGCAACAACTTCAACTAT
>JAHBBA010000786.1:0-66319 GCA_018806925.1 Skeletonema costatum | reverse complement strand
TGCTTCTCCAAGATCACCTAGAATAGAAATCACTTTCTCATCTTTCTCGACCGGAGAATCTTCAGTTTTTTTTCCTTTGGCTTTTCCCTTTTCACCAGTTTCTTTATCAGAAGCATCCTTTTTTGCTGCTGGTTCCTTGCTATCACTTGCGATCTTTGCATACTTTATGTCATCTTTGACTTTCTCTGATACATCACTTTCACCGTACTTTTTGTCCCTTGAAGCACCCACAAGATTGTCCGAAGATTCCTGATCCTCATTCTGTGCGGTTGATTCATCAGCTTTCTCTTCGCTCTCAATTAACTTACTCACTTTGTCATCTGCACTATCTTCAGGATCAGTTTTAATGTGTTCTGTATCCTTCACTGCATCAATTTCTTTGATGGAGTCTCCAGGCTACTTCCAATCGAAGCCACCTTCTTTCCTTCAGAGTCGACATCATCACCACCTTCTTCCTTATCGTCTTCACCTCCCTTGGCTCCCCTCACCGATTCGGAAGCTCCTTCACTCTTATCAATCTGGCTGGTCGTTTCGTTTCCGTTATTTGGAAGAACTTGGCTGTTGCCAAGATCCGTATTTACTTCTTGCGATTCATCTTTGGAGTCAATACTCTTGTGTTTTGACTCTTCGTCAGCATCGTCACCTTGAAGCGACGAGTCCCCGCTTCTCCTTGACAAATTCATCTTCAGCAGTCTGTTTTCCTTCTTCAAACAGTTGAGTCTGCACTTTTGCGTGGCTTTGCTAGACTTTTCATCAGCTGCACCCCGGATTGATTTCGTCTTCTTGGCTTTGGAGTCTTTGACAACCTTATCGACTTTCTCCGAAGCATCAGTACTTCTCTTATTCTTTACTGTTTCATCAGTACCTTTAGCCTCCCCTTCTTCCTCGACAACCGACTCTTCTTTTTTGTCATCCTTGCTGGCTTTACCCCCTTTAGGACTTGAAAGATCAAGATCTTTTTCTACTTCCTGCGAATCATTTTTAGACTGTTTGTCGACTGCACCCATGATTGATGAGGTTTTCTTGGCATCCGCGTCTTCATCTGCATCTTCGCCTTGCTCCAAAGCATCGTTGCTTTCATCACTATTCTTCAGCAGCTCATCAGTATCTTCAGCCTTGTCCTCATCCTCAGCAACTGACTCCTTGTTTTTATCAAATTCGCTGGCCAGTACCTCTTTCGGACTTTCAAGAGCTTCATTATCCCCATGAGCTGTTTCCACGTCATCCGAATCATATTTAGACACTTTGTCAACAACAGTCTTCTTGTCTTTGGAGTCTTCATCTGCAACTTCGCCTTGCTCCGAAGCATCGTTACTTCCCTCACTATTCTTCAGCAGCTCATCAGTGTCTTCAATCTTCCCCTTTACAGAAACAGACTTTTTGTCAACACCCAGTCTTCTTGTCTTTGGAGTCTTCATCTGCACCTTCGCCTTGCTCTGAATCATCTTGACTTCCATTATTCTGTACTGTTTCATCGTGATCTTCAGCATTCCCCTCCTCATCACCTGACTCTTTGCCTTCATCATCCTTGCTGATGATATCGTCCTTGACGATTGCAGTGGCTTCATCGTCTTCATTCTTTTCAAGAGAAGTTCCACGGTCCTCGCTATTCTTCTCATCTTTGTTCGGTTCGTCCTCTGAGTTGGTGATGAGGTATTCTTTGAAGTTTTCCTCGACTAGCGAGGCTGTTTTATTGACTTTAAAGTCCCCATCAGCATCAACAACTACTGCTGAAGAATCTAGCTTTCGCCTTTGTTGCTTCATCGTTATCCTCGTCATTTGACTCATTCTCTTCCTCGGCATCCAAATCATAGGTCGTCGTGTTGACTTTATGACTGTCGCTTAGCCCCTTTTTGTCTGTCTTTGAATAATCCCCCGAGTCTTCAGTCTTGTTGGTTTTGACGTCCTCATCGTTACTGTCCTTGCCTTCCATCTCCACTTCATCAGCCATTGATTTGAGTTGCTTATCAACATCTTCCTCCATACTGAACCCACTGCTGTTTTTCATGCTATGTCCAACCTCAGTTTGATTAAGTTCGATGACATCGGAAACATCTACAACAGGAATTTCTAGTGGAGCCTGATTATTGAACTCGTTGCTTTCCAAAGCATCTGTTTTGTTTACTTCCTCTTCCATACTCTTATGAGCACTTCCGTATTTAGCCTCAAAAGCAGCCTTTTCTTTGCTGGAGAACTTTTCTTTTTCATCGAAGGTCCTGACATTGGTCTCATTCTTCTTGGTAGCAACATGACTTCCTTCTTGCTCCTGTAAACTTGCCAAACATTCATCTACCATATTGCATGAGACTGGAACAAGATACAATGCCGACTTTCTCACCACTATGAAGCTTGTCACACTTTTCTCTCTCTGAAACGTATTCACAGTTATGCTCCTCATGTCCCTTGTACCTAAAGTCTGGGTCGTCTTGACATGGTGTTATAACCGCTGCAATGTCAGTGCCATGTTCATCAATTGCATCCGCCATGCTCTTTGTATGATTTGACTTGGTAGATTCATCTTCTACTACCGTGTTTGGCACTTCAAGTGGAGATTGGTTCTTGTAAAATGTCTCACCTCCAATGACATTCTCTGGATCATCTTGTGATGATTCTACAACCTGATCTTCTTCCTCATCTTCCTTCTTTTCATCATCGTCTGTCGTCTCTTGACGCCCAAATGGATCCTTATTATTTGCAGATTTACTGCCTCGAAGTCCACCACGGCTATTATCCAAAGCAGCCTCTTCATCTTCCTTTTCTTCAGATTCATCACCTAATCCAAGGAATGGATCAGTTTGAAAATGATCTTTGCTGCCTTCTTCTATTTCATCTGCATGCATATGCGCACCATAAATCTTTTCTGCTGGAGATAATTGTGATTCTGCCTCTGCAGTATTATCTTCATCGCTGGATTCATTGTCCTCCCCGATACTGTCTTTGGACTGCTCATCTGGATCATTGCTATCATATGCCATTCCCTCCTCCTCCTCCTCCTTCTCACCTATCCTCTGATCTTCATAATCAGGACTTTCCACCTGTTTCTCTTCCTCCCTCTCTACTTCATTGCTATCATTAGGATCGGGAGTAATTTCACTCGGTAGGTTCAACTTGACAGGTTCCGTTTGCGGCTTTTTCGAAAGATCCACAAAACTTGAATTCATTGCATCGCTTGCACTCTCCTTCTTCTTGATCGATGGCTGACGGTTCGTCTCATACGATCCATCGTCATACTCCGGTGCAAAAATAACATAGAAGAATATCACAAAGGTGAGAAGCAATGCAACTGCCTTCTTGGCCATGGGCACCAGCGACGGAGAATTTCCATGATAGCCGCCTCCACCAGCACTGCGACCGGCTGGGAGGCTGCGTCCGGTGAAGGGGTTTGCTCCTCCCCCTCCTGCTGCGGGGTTGTGTCTACGATGCATTGCCATTACGATAATTAATAACGAATGACTTTCACATAAAGTACAATACTTGCAGGATCATACGGAGATTGCTTTTCTGTTCGTTTCGCTAAGTGCAGTTGCGAGGTCCTAAAATGATATTCCTAAATTTGTCCACGGTTTAGAATGAAGCCGATACATAAAGATCATGGTCATTGGTCATAATATTCGTTTGAGTAAGACAAGAACAGCAATCATGACGGACGTTATGACGGAGGTAGACGAAGAGGAGAGAGTGCGAATTTTAAAGGCACGAATTGCCGAATTAGAGGCTGCAGACGATGCTGAGGAATCAGACGACGACGTGCAAATTATGGAAGAGCCATCCTCTTCACCTCCACCATCAAGTGGAGATGATGAGGCAGAGGAAGAAACAACCACTACAGCTCAAGAGGCAGTCAATTCTCAAAAATCTAGGCGTTCCAGAGAATTCGAAGAGCTGCGGAAACTCGCTGCGAACCGAAAGTCGGAGGAGGGAGGGGAATTAAGTGCATATGAACGTATGCAATTGAAGAAGCAAGAGGAATTAGATGCGTTGCGAGCGAGGGGGGGCGTTAACGCAGCAAATAAAAGTCGTTTTGATACAGGTCAGGCGTTAACTACGGATATGTCAGCTTTTGAACGAACCCAAAAATTAGCGGCGGAACAGGAGAGAAAAAAGCGTTTGGAGGCAAGTGAGGGGTTGAAGAAGAATGCGTCGGGTATATCTTCATGGGACCGAAACCAACTTCTTGGCAAGGATGAGGCAAGGAAACGGCAGATGGAGGCAAAGGAAGGTTTGCATAGTTATAGACTTAGCTTGAACCCCAGCAAAAGTTATGACGAGTCCCCCGAGAAGAAACCTGTTGTTGCTGCAGCACAAGAGGCTGAAAAGGACTCTGAACACAATGTTGATGAAGTCATTCCAAAACCAAAACAAGAGAACCCAATTGAAAAAGAGCAAGAGCCTGAAACCGCTGTTAAGAGCTCATTGCCCAAAGCCAAAGAGGATGCTGCTGCGAAACCACAAAGTTCCAATTCTGTGCACGAGCCGCCAACATACTCGTCTCGCCTGATCTTGCAAAGTCAAAACTTGTACTCTCGTGTGGATATCAAGTTTTCCTTCGGGCTCGTCGTTAAAAGTGGCACCACAGATGAAAGTTTGAGAGAGAGTGAAACACTCCGCAAATGTATGAATGGAACTAGAGACATTCTCACTGAACAATTGCCCGCTCCTCCTAAACAAAGCGATATCACGGCAGATTCCAATGTGTCTACCAAAGTCAAATTTCCTCAAGCTTACTACGACCCCATATTGGAACCAACTGTAATTAGCATACAAGAAGATACGTCGAAGAAACCAGCGAAAGGGAAGAACAATACACGAACATTGTGTAAGGCATCATTCCCAATATTTATTCGTGAGGAAACTAAGGACGATGATGGAAAGAAGAGAGCAGCCTTGTCATTGAAGGAGACAAAAGCAACAATATTCAAAGCGCTGCGAGCAGCTGTCTCTGGTGGAAATTTTCTTAAATGAATTCTACTCTGTTGATTTGAAGATGGATAAGAGTTTAAGTTTGGTAGACAAACAAATACACCCTGTAATAAGTCTTTATATTGTCGATGTCTAATATGCGTCGGGTACTCCATTCTTTCTAATGTCAGAGACAGCAGAGAGTATGTTTGATTCTAAATCGATGGCTACAGCTTGGACAGAACCCAACCCTTCATCCATGGTGTGGTATTTTGCAGGATGCTTCGAGGCATTTTACTAGACGACTTCTGCTTTGATCCGATGATGAGCCAGCCGGAAATTCAAATAAATGAAGCGACCCATCATAGCAGCGTGTTGTGGCAATATGCAGATTTTGTAGTGTCGAAGGCATTTTGCATTCATCTAGCACTTGTTTGAAATGAAACATGGCTCTACCCCCATCAGTTATGAATCTTTCTGCATAGTCCTTTATTTGTTCGTCGTTAAAATATACAAAGGCAGACGCAGCTATAGCACCCGAACTTGATCCAGATACGGCACATATTTTATGTCTCTCCTTTTCTTTCAATGCAATTGCAGCCCCGAGATGATAGGGCAGCAAGTGACCCGCGCCACTAAATGATAGAGTGAGAGATCTGCACCGCTGGATGATACTACTCATTGTTTTCTGTTGTTGTTCAATGCCAATCCGAGAGGCAGGGTTATGATAGCAGCGCCTTTTTTATGTGGTCATTGGCTCGCTCGATTTTCGAAGAGTGAAGAAATATCAAAGATCCAGCTAGCCGCGCCAAGCTTTAAATGGGACTCCTTAAACAGCTACGGGGGAATCAGTATGCTTTAGCGCGGTGTCTTGGTGTCTGCTTTGATCCTTTTTCGCACCACTTCATTCCCAGAACCAGAACGTTACATCAAGTGTACAATAGCTAGCAGCTAAAAGCAACAAGAACAATGGCAAACGCTGCCCCCACTTCCTCTGCCAGATCCATCGTGCCTTCCGAGGTGGTGGCCATTGAGCCGTCTAATGAGATGATGGCATCCTGTCCCGATCAGGCTTGTGCTCCGCCGGCGGCTGTTGGAGGTGCAAAAAGCACATTCACGTGCACCACCGTAAGCGCAAGTGAGATCGCACCGAGTGTATCATCGCAGGAAATGCACTGCCTTGTCACTGCCGTCTCATCTGATGACTCTGCTACAGAGGTAGCAAGTGCTCCGGCTGACAATCCTGCGATTCAAGAGGGCAATGTCCCACCAGTTGTCCACCGTCCCAGCGCATCAGCCAGCGCCGCAGGAATTGTTAGCGCTCCCGGCAAAACACATGAAATGTCTGTCAACAACAGCGTTGGAATTTCAACTGCCGTCTCATCTGATGACGCCACTACAGAGGTGACAAGTGCTCCTACTACTGACGATCCTGCGGTCCAAGAGGAAAGTGTTCCACCAGTTGTACCACCCAGCACATCAAACGATACCGATGGAACTGTCAGCGCTCCGGGCAAATCACATGACATGCCTGTCAAGAGCAGTACTGACGCTGCCATCACCGCCTGTTCTGAGGAAGCAACCACGGTTGTCGAAAAGACTGTTTCTTCTGATACACTTGTCACGGTCCCAGTGAGCACAACTGTTGGACATATTGTTCATAATCCAACGTTTGGGGTGGTCCACACGACTGCAACAGAGAAGGCTGCGCCCTCTCCCACGGTGACAGTGTGCCTATCCACCACTGAGGTAGAAGGGAACATGACCAATCACGTCCAAGATGCTTCCACTGCCACTGCTCCTGTAGAAGTCGTTGCTGATCAAATGCCCTTGGCAAAGAAGCGCAAATGCGAGAAGAAAGCCACAGTGCCCAAGGATCCCGATGCACCCAAGAAAAACTTGACTGCCTACATGCACTATGCGACGTATGCTCGTGCCTACCTCAAGCCTAGGAATCCCAATATGAAAGGGTCGGACGTAACGGTTATTGTTCGACGTGGCTGGGATGCTATGTCTGCTCAAGAGCGTAACTATTGGAATGAAAAGGCTGCGGCTGATAAAGAGAGGTACGAGACGGATTTGGCTGAGTACAAGAAGTCAGACCTCGGTGTGGCGTGGCAGGCACGTCTTGACAGAGAGAGGAAGCAAGTGACTTCTGATTCTACCTTTGATATATACGCAGGCACGAAGAAGGCCAGTGTAGTGGAACAGAGTAAGAAATATTCCGACGCTCCAAAGCCATTCGTAAGTGCCTTCATGCACTACGATGCGTATGCTCGCGATCATATCAAGTCCAAGTATCCACAAATGGAAGATGCGGAAGTAAAAAATGTTGTGCAACGTGGCTGGAATGCTATAACCACTCAAGAGCGTGCGTACTGGGATGGGGTTGCTGCTGATGATAGATTGAGGTACATGAAGGAACTATCCAACGCTCCAAAGCCAAACCTAAGTGCTTACATGCACTATGATGCGTATGCTCGCGATTATATCATTCGCAGGCATCCTCTGGTGGAATTTGCTGAGGTGGCTAAAGCTGTACAACGCGGCTGGAATGCTATGACCACTCAAGAGCGTACGTACTGGGATGGGGTTGCTGCTGCTGATAAAGAGAGGTACCAGAAGGATCTGGCTTGCTTCAAGGACTCTGAGCAGGTCGAGGAGCAGCAATCTAGCGAGGTTAAGTGGGTGTGAAGATTATGTTTTGCCTCCCTGAAACTGTGAACCTTGAGATTGCACGTACATCAGCTTGAAGCTGTTTGTATCGTGCTATTCATGAAGTAGTAAAGTAACATGTATTTGTTCCTAACGATGTCAACTTACTTATACGTTACTGCGAAGAATATTATTACATACTCGAAGGATCAACCAACTCCCATGTAACTACTATGCCTAGCCTTACCTATGAAGTATGAACATATTATTGCTCTCTGTTTTCTAACGCCAACATCCCGCTCCCGAACGATAGCGCAGAAGTTCACTCGTGTCATACGTGCCTAAATGATAGAGAAATAGTCGTGCACTGCTGAATGATACTACTCATTGCTTGTTGTGAAGGATCATCACACTATTGATCGCCTGGATTTGTTCCTTTGAGGGAAGAAAAGAGCGCCAGTTTTGCCATCGCCCAAGTGAAAGTGAGGGACTCTCGCAGAGGTACGAAGGAATCAGTATGATTCGAGTGCGGTGTCTCTGCTCCTCGGCTCTCAGCTTTGCCATCTTTTTTTGCAACAAACTTTCCAGAACAAAGTGATAGTAGATACCTCGCCTCTGAGAGTTTGGAAGCACAAGCATCATGGCCACAACTGTCCCCCCTACTCCTTCTTTCAAACCCATCGTGCCATCCGAACTGGTGGCCAAGGAGTCGGCATCCTGTCCCCATGCGGCGTGTGCCCCGACGGCGGTTGGTGCTGTTTCTGCTGCGTCTATTGAAGGTGCATCACGCAGCACATTCACAAGTGACACCGCAATGACTGCATCATCACAGGATATGCACTGCCTTGTCGCTGCCGTCTCATCTGATGACGCCACTACTACAAATGGGGACTGTGCTTCAACTGACGATCTTGCGGCCCAAGAAGACATTGACCCACCGGTTGTCCATTGTCCGAGCTCATTAAACAAAGATGGAGTCAGCGCTCCGGGCACATCACAGGATATGCCTACCAATAGCAGCGCCGGCATGTCTACAGCCACCTCTTCTGATGAGTTAGTCACAGCGAAGACTGTTCATCCTGACACATTTGTTACGGCCCCAGTGAGCACATGTGTTGCACGTGCTGCCTATCATCCGGCGTCCGGGGTGTTCCACACGACTGCAAAAGAGACGGCAAACTCCTCTCCTGCAATGTCAGTGAATCTATCAACCACTACTGAGGTGGGAGGGATCATGGCCAATCACATCCAAGGTGTTTCCACTGCCACTGTTTCAGGAGCATTCAATACCGATCAAGTGACAAAAAAGCGCAAATCCAAGGATCAACGCACCAGGAAGTGGGCCAAGGTGCCCAAGGACAAGGATCCCAATGCACCCAAGAAAAACTTGACTGCCTACATGCACTATGCGACGTATGCTCGTGCTTACCTCAAGCCTCGGAATCCCCAGTTGAAAGGCGGGGAATTAACAAAAAATGTTGTGCAACGTGGTTGGAATCGCTTGTCTAGTCAAGAGCGTCACTATTGGGATGAAAAGGCTGCAGCTGATAAAATGAGGTACGAGAGAGATTTGGCAAAATACAAGAAGTCAGAACTCGGTGTGGCGTGGCAGGCCCGTGTAGTGGAAAAGAGTAAGCAAGCGACTTCTGGTTATATTTTTGATACAAACGCAGGCAAGAAGGCCAAAGATTCCTTCGCCCCAGAGCAAAACTCAAGTGCCTACAAGCACTATGATGCGTATGCTCGCGCTTATATCAAGCCCAGGCATCCTCAAATGGAAAATGATGAGGTATCCAATGTTGTACATCGTGGCTGGAGTGATATGTCCGCTGAAGAGCGTTATTACTGGGATTGGGTTGCTGCTGCGGATAAAGTGATGTACCTGAGGGAGCTTTCTCTATTACATGGCTTTGAAGTAACTGCGCAAGATATTGTAGAAGCAAAAGTTTCTACTCAGGAGGCTTTGGACGACTTGTGTGTGGGCTAGAAGTAGACTATTGCAGGCATGTATGGTACATCAGCTTGAAGCTGTTTGTATCATGCTATTCAATTCATAAAGTAGTGAAGTATGTTTTTGTTTCGAACGATATTTAGTTGTTCTTACGCGTTCCAAGAATAGTAACACTTCTTATTTGCAGGTTATCTAGTGAAGCACTTCATCGTGATCTTATATCCTCCTCTCCTTTTGAGGTACATTTCTATTTTTGTGGCCTGTCCGTTTTTGGGGGCGGTAAATGATACTTCATTTTTTGCCACAGCTTTGAAATTGAGTCTTTCTTGTACCTCCAGTTATTGGCATTAAAGTTGGATCAACCAACGCATCTGTTCCTACGATACAAAATCTGTCCTGGGTATGCGAACACAGCATTAACTGTTCTCTGTTTCCTAACGCCCAGATCATGCAGCCCAAAGATGATAGGCCAGAATTGACCAGCGCAAATGAATCATAATAGAGTGATAGTCTGTAACGCAGAATTATACTACTCATTGATTGTGGTTAGTCACAGATTGTCCTGGGAGGTTAATGATCATTTAAAAGGCGAAGATCAAAAGGTCGATCTATCGCGCCAGTTTTTGCAGCTGTAATTGGGACTCCGCATAATTATACGTGGGAATCAGTATGATTCTACGTGCGGTGTCTCTGGTTTCTTGGATGCATTCGGCCCTCTTTTTTGTTTTTTGTTCTCATCACACCAGATCCAAGCTAAATCAAGAGTAGCAGCTAAAAGCAACAAGAACAATGGCAAACGCTGTCCCCACTTCCTCTGCCCAATCCATCGTGCCTTCCGAGGTGGTTGCGGCCATTGAGCCGTCTAATGAGATGGCACCCTGTCCCGATCAGGCGTGTGCTCCGCCGGCGGCTGCTGTTGCGTCTTTGGAGAGTGCGTCAAACACAATCACTCCGTGCACCGCAGGTGAGATCGCTCCGACTGCATCCTCGCAGGATATGCACCGCTTTGTCACTGACGTCTCATCTGATGACTCTGCTACAGAGGTAGCAAGTGCTTCGACTGACGATCCTACGGTGAAAGATGATAATGTTGCGCCAGTTGTCCACCGTCCCAGCGCATCAAACAACACCGCAGGAATTGCCAGCGCTCCGGGCACATCTAACAACATGATTGTCAACAACAGCGCTGGCATTTCAGCTGCTGTCTCATCTGATGACGCCATTACAGAGGTGGCAAGTGCTTCTACTCACGATCCTGCGGTCCAAGAGGAAACTGTTCCACCAATTGTACAACGTCCGAGCTCAACAAACAAAGTTGGAACTGTCAACGCTCCCGGCACATCACATGGCAAGTCTGTCAAAAGTGCTGCCGATATTGCTCCTTCCGTCTCTTCTGAGGAATCAAACATGGTTGCTGAAAAGACTGTTTCTCCTGACACACTTCTGACGGCCCAGTGAGCACAAATGTTGGACATATTGTTCATCATCCAGCGTCCGGGGTGGTCCTCACGACTGCAACAGAGACGGCTGCCCCCTCTCCTGCAATGGCTAGCGCGCCTATCCACCACGGAGGTAGGAGGGATCATGGCAAAGCACATCCAAGGTGTTTCCACTGCCACTGTTCCTGAAGAAACCAATGCCGATCAACATGCCCAGGCAAAGAAGCGCAAATTCGAGGATCAACGTAAGAAGAAAGCCAAAGTGCCCAAGGACAAGGATCCCAATGTACCCAAGAAAAACTTGACTGCCTACATGCACTATGCGACGCGCGCTCGCGCTAACATCGCATCTGAGGATCTTCAGTTGAAAGCTACGGAAATAACATCTGTTGTAAAAGGTGGCTGGCATAATATGTCCCTCCAAGATCGTGACTATTGGAATAAAAAGGCTGCGGCTGATAAAGAGAGGTACGAGACGGATTTGGCTAAATACAAGAAGTCAGGCCTCGATAAGGCTTGGCAGGCCAGTGTAGTGGAACAGAGTAAGAAATATTCTGACGCTCCAAAGCCATTCGTAAGTGCCTTCATGCACTATGATGTGTATGCTCGCGATTATATCAAGCCCAGGCATCCCCAAATGGAAGATGCGGAAGTAACAAGTGTTGTACAACGTGGCTGGAATGTCATGTCTGCTGAAGCACGTACCTATTGGGCTGGGGTTGCTGATGCGGATAAAGTGAGGTATTCAAGGGAACTTTCTGAATATGCCGAAGCTATTCAAGAGTCGAAGAAATGAGACCATTGCAGGTATATTGGTATATCAGCTTGGAGCTGTTTGTATCATGATTTCATATTCATAAAGTAGTAAAGTAACATTTATTTGTTTCGAACGATGTGCAGCTGTTCTTACAAGTAGGAGTAGGAGTCCAAGTTTTGACCAGTAAATATACTGACGCTATTCATTTTCATCGCAATACAATCTTATGTCTTCAATATCTGATGCACTGTTGGTACTCTACTCTGGCTTCAAAACTACCTCTCACAGGATTGTTCTCCAACATAACATGGCATCTGTACTTTTTTCCATCTCAAGATCCCGAAGATACAACCGTTATCAAACCCACGGGGGAATTCAGTATGCTCTACGTGTGCCCTTTTTTGCTCCATTTTGTTCTTGTTGCACTTCGAACTCCGTCGAACTCACTTCACCAAACACTACAGTTGACAGCTAGCAGCACCTCAAGCAACAACGATGCCCAACACAAACCCCACCTCCTCTCTCCTCCAATCCACCGTGCCTCCCGAGGTGGCGGCCAAGGAGCCGTCCAGTGAGGAGAACCCGACGTATGCTCCGACGGCCGCTGCCTCGGCGCCTCCTGTGGATGATATCGCTCCGAGTGCACATGACATGCCCGGCGGAATTGTTGCTACAATCTCGTCTGATAGTGATGCGATGGTATCAGCTCCTAATAACAGAGCCATGGCACCAGCAGGAGGCATGATTTCTGCTCCAGTTGTCCAGCGTCCAGCGTCCCTTGCCTCCACGCAGACGACTATAACAGAGACCGCAGCTGTCACCTCACGTACACGTACAATGCCAGAGAGCCTCTCCACCACTGAGGTACAGGAGATCGTCACCAACCGCATTCAACAGTGCATCAGTGGATGCTCTGCTTCTTTTTCCTGTGGCTCGTCCACCGTACTCCCATTTGCGCCTACGGTGACTCTTCTTGGAGAAGATGGCTCGGCCATGGGTGAGCCTATTTTGTTACACCGGCCTGCCATTGGAGGCAACAACAGGAAGGATATTTTCAAGAAGCAGGAAACTCAACTTGAGCATCTAATGTCAACGATGCCACGTGCGGCATTTGGAAAGGGAGGTGATACTGTGATTGATACATCTGTGAGGGATGCACTCCGTGAGTATATCATAATCATACGATACCTCATTCGATTTTTATGCATTAAATGTTTTCTTAACCACAAACTTTGTCCTTGTCAATTTTACAGAGCTCGACGCCACAAAGTTTGCCCTCAACATTCCTCAAGAGACAATTCAGAACATCTTGGCGAATTTGAAGGTCAAGTTAGACCTACAAACTGACGTAGTTGCGGAGCGATACAGCCTCAATCTTTATCGGACTGGAGGAATGTTCAAGAAGCATAAGGACACTCCGCGTGGAGATGACAGTGAGTGTTGTGATTCTATTGTATTCATATAAAACAACACAAGCATGTTCTCACCAGAATTTTCATTTGTCATAGTGCTTGGGACCCTTGTTATCTGCTTGCCTACTTTGTTTGAAGGAGGGTGCATGAAAGTGACTCATGGCCGTGAAGTGAACAAATACTTTCAACGATACAGTCTCCCACACTGCTCACATGGTAGTGCAGAAGCAGTTGATAATAGGATTGAGTGGTGCGCCTTCTTTTCTGACGTGGACCATGAAATCCTGACCGTGAAGGAAGGTATTCGTGTCACAGCTGCGTACATCCTCCGCCGTAAGGACAATGCTCCTGCATCAGAATGCATTCCTCGTTCATTGGAGGGACAAGAGCAGGCTGATCGTGTTAGGGATAGTTTCTTGCTTGGACTTCGTGATGATCGCTTTCTATCTAACGGTGGAAAGATTGGATGCGCATGCATTCATCAGTACACAAATCAGCAAGTGTTCCCGGGCAACAAGGATAGCTCACAGCCTCTTGACGCAGGCCAGATCCGAAAGCTCAAGGCAAAAGACTTGCTCATTGCCAGCGCTGCGGTTTCTGCTGGTCTCTCTGTCCGTCTTGTTCCTCATCTTGGACATTGCTATAGCTGTGATGGCGAAGGAGATTTCCCTCTCAAAAAGTTTCCAAAGAAGAAGAAGTGCCCCAAGAAGATGAGCGACGACAGCATTTCCGACTTCTTTGACGCTACACAAGGCGCAGGTCAACTGCAAAATGCAGTTGACATTTGGATCACAGATATGGACGAAGCAGCCAGTGCCCCTGCAGGATCCACTGAATGGAATGCCGAGGGTTACTTTGGAAATGAAGGTTAGTTGGAAAAATATTATATTCTTATCGCAATGCCATGAGCCTCGCCTCACATTCATTCTTTCGTGTGTTCTATTCGTTAAGCGAGTGATATTGCGTTCTATGTCAATGCCTGTTTCGTCATTGAAATTCCAAGCTACTCTGAATCTCGCGGTGTATCAAATGTGGCTCCAATTGAAGTTGATGCGAAGCCAAAGGCCAAGGTGAAGAAGCGCAAGTCTGAGGATTCTGAGGATTCTAAAATTGAAGTCGATGCCAAACCAAAGGCCAAGGTGAAGAAGAACAAGTCTGGGGATTCTAAAATTGAAGTCGATGCTAAGCCAAAGGCCAAGGTGAAGAAGAACAAGTCTGAGGATTCTAACGAATCTACAAAGAAGAAGAAAGAGAAAATTGCGAAAGATCCAAACGCGCCGAAGCGAAAACATGTCTGCCTACATTCATTATTGCAATGGCAATCGTGAACATATCATGGCTAGCCGACCCAATTTGAACTTTGGGGAGATCACGAAGGTGGTATCTGCTAATTGGAAGGCTTTGTCTTCGTGGGAGCGGGCTATTTGGGATGCAAAGGCTGCAGCTGATAAGCAGAGGTACCAAAAGGATTTGGCTGATTACAAGGACTCCGATCAGTACGCAAAGTGGCAAGCCAGTCAGATGGAGGAAAGCAAGCCAGCAAGCTCTGCCTCTACCTCTGTTGACAACATCAAGAAGAAGAAGCCAAAGCGAAACGTAGCTGCCTTCATGCATTATTCTAAAGGAACTCGTGACGATGTCAAGGCAAACCAACCCGATTTGTCTTTTGGGGAAATCGCGAAGGCCTTGTCTGTGAATTGGAAGGCTTTGGACTGACCAAGAGCGGGCAGTTTGGGAGGGAAATGCTGCTGCAGATAAAGTGAGGTACCAGAATGAGCTTGCTGAATATCAGAGCTTTGAAGCGACTGTGCAGGATATTGTCGATGTGAAAATGCCTGCCAAAGAGAAGTAAACCATTGCGGATACACCAGCTTGAAGCTGTTTGTATTTGCTGTTCATGTTCATGATAAGTAGTAAAGTAACTAATTGTATTTGTTTCCAACGATATCTAGTTATCTTTACACGTTACAACGAAGAAAATTACAGCTACAGGGCCCTTCAGTGAAGCAGCAGGCTTCAAACAAATATCTCAAGATGCCACGATGGATTCAGTTACTGCATCCACTTTGGGGGAGTAGACGGCCCCCTCTTCTTTGACTTGGCAAGATACCCTGCAATTCCATCATAGACAGGAGCTAACTCTTCTTCACTTTCAGCGCTAATCTTGATGGGGAGACCAAATTCTCGTACAATGACGAAGTAATACCAAGGCGAGCACTGGTTGGGATAACGGACTTGACCACGCTTGAGGATTCGAGCTCCGGTGATGTCAAATTGTTTCACCTTGACGGATAAGGTGCGAGGAGAGGTCTGGGCTTCCCTCACAGCAATATCGTACTCAGCCTTTGATCGGTACATGTAGATAACGTTAGGCTTGCCAAGTAGATCTCCAATAACTACATACTTGGGCTTCCACTCTCTCGAAGTTCTTGGGTGCATTGATTCTCGAGCATCATACTTCACCATGCACTGGCCTTCCGTCTTGCAAATGTGTACCTGCCTGTCCCCAGGTGCATAAAACATCAAGGTCATAGGACGAGGAGTTTCGGACAAAACTTTCACAGCAGTATCAGTATCAGGAATGCAAATATTATTCACGTTGAGAAGCACGTCACCGATACCAACTCCAGCTGTCTCTGCGGCAGACCCATCAATTCGGAAGGATACAACTGGACGATTCTTCAAGCTCTCAACGAATTGAAAGGAGGCTGTCTTGTAGAGAGTGGTACGAATCTCGCCAGCAGAAGAAAAAATTGCTCCAAGAAGAGGAGTTGTGACGCGAATTGTGTAGTATTCACCTCCAAGAGGAAGGCCACGCTCATCAAGAGAGTGTGGATTGACTTCAGGTTCGAAAGAGGTGTCACTCACGCTAAGATCAGAAGTGGGAGTGAGACTTCCTGTTGACACGTTCGCAGCATGATCGATCTGACCGAAACCCATTTGTGCCCAAAAGTCATCATCTTCAGGTAAAGATGAAGTTGGCGAGTGCGCACTCACAGGTGATCCAGGTGTAGGAGTGTGGGGTGCAGCTCCAAACCCAAAAGGATCAACCGGAGCATTTTGTGCAACTGGTTGAGCTGCTGGTGCAACAGCTGTTGCAAAGATATCAAAGGGATTGGCGACTTGAGCTTGAGGGGTTACAACAGCAGCCTCCTGAGATGATGACATGGTAGGTGCTAGTGCTAAACAGGTGAGATCAGGAGGAGATGGTGGAGCAGATACAGGAGGCGATGTCGTGTTGTAAGCGTTGTACTGTGGCTGCTGCTGGACGAATTGTTGTTGTCCGTCAAGCTGGTAGTTCTGGTAGCCTGCATTCTGAACTGGTTGGAGTTGATAGTTGTTATCACTGGTAACAGGAGAATAGGAATCAACTCGTTCTCCTGGACTACCGGTTGAGTACATGTTAGGTGCTTCACGCCCTTGTGGAGATTGTGGAGCATTCCAAGCATTCATTGCTGGATCGGTAGGTTTCTGCTGAGTGGTTTGTTGGACTCCGCTAGCCCAGTCCCAAGATGTGGACATGATATCGATGAGATAGGAGTTATGGTAGGAGATAGATGCTGTGGTATTGTTTGCAAACAATTATGAGCAAGATGAGCACATCAATGATGTGATATCTTCTGAGCATGATGAAAAAAGTATGTTGGCTTCCGTTCGAGGACGTTGGCATCAATTTTCGTCACCACCGTTCAAAGTGGAATTGCTTTGTGCATAAATTAAGTATTCAATGCTAATAAAATGAGGACAGACGTAAGAATCCAAGATAACGGTAAAATTTGTTTCTCGCATCCGTTCAAACAGCACGAACGCATCCGATGACCCCCCACAAATTGCTGTGGAATAGCCAAATAGCCAAATAATGTGCACACAACTCGTGCACAAAATAATTTATTCACTGGCACCACTCTCTCTTTGATATATCGCAACATCACATCAACTTTGAGATGCTTCAACCACCACAGCAACACATCTCGCCTACTGCCTCGCCGGAGAGGCAGGCGAATAATCAAGATCCATTTGCCGCCTTTGCGCCCGGACCAGCATTGCCCAATGTCGCAGCAGCACCTATCATGGCTCCTTCTCAACCTCCTCAGCAACAACAGGATCCTTGGGCGATGATGACCGCTGCTCCTCCAGCACAGGCGCCTGCTCCAATGATGGCTCCTCCTCCAGCGCCTCTTCAGCCTCAAATGAATAATTATGTCGCTCCTCCAGTGATGCAGCAGATGCCAACTTACACTGCACCAGCTCCCGTGCAGCAACCAACTTACACTGCACCTTCCGTGGCACAAATTACTCCTCCTGCGCCTCAACAGCCTGTTATGCAAATGCCTACTGGTCAACCACCAGCGATGGCACCTACCATGACGGCTCAATTGCCTCCTGCCATGCCGCAAGCTCAGCCAGTCCAACCTCAAGCAGCGGCACCTCCCATGACCGACGTGTATGCCGATCCACAAAATAAAGCACCTGATTCGCCCATTGGTGATGTATCGGCCATTTTGAATCATGAGCCTGCTCAACCTGCTCCTCCATCTATGCCTGCGATGCTTCCTTTGGCTGAATCGGCACAACCAGCGGCTCCTGCTCCCCAGGCTAATGCAAATCCTTTTGATTTTGGACCTGTTGCATCAGCCATGCCATCCGCGGAGCAACCCACTGCGGCACCACCTGCCGCAATGCCTACTAATGCTCCACTTTCTCCACCAAGGGGTAATCAGAATGATCAGACAGGAACCTTTAGTCCACCAATGAGTCCAGTGAATGCTCTATCTCCCCAAATCGATTCTGACCCATTCGGATATTGCTTCTCCCCCATGGCAAGTCCACAAGGTGGAAATAATGCGATTGTTCCCAGTTCCGCACCAGTTGCGGATCCATTTGGTGTATTTGGTGGTGGTCAACCTCCTGCCATGCCGGTTAGTAATCCTATTCAAGCGCCTGTACCACCGGCTGCTGCTGCTCCTTCTCAGGCTATGGTTCCAAGTTCTGCACCCAATGATGATCCGTTTGGCGTATTTGGTGGTGGTGGTGTTCAACAAGCTCAGACTCCTTCTGCTGATCCTTTTGGTGCTGCAATTGTCCCTGCTGCTGCTGCACCAGCACCAGCAATGGATGATGATCCATTTGGCGTATTTAGTGCTCCAGCTCCAGTTGCATCACCACCAGCTCAACCAGCTGCTGCAGCTGCACCCACCGCTCCCGCTGAAGAGGATCCATGGGCAGCTGCTGGTTTTGGAGCAAGGCCGGGAACATCAAATGTCACTGAAGCAGCAGCACCTTCGACTCCCAACAGATATGCGCAGGATAACACTCCCAAAGAGAGTGAAGCTCCTCTTTCTTTGGATTCGAATGGGTTGCCATCTGATGGTGAATACTACGAAGCTCGTGTCGGCGCACGTTCGCTTGGTGTCATGTTCTACACTGCTCGTGAAGTCAAGGATTCGTTGCTTCAAAAGATTCCATCCAATATGATTGAAGCCATGGCTTCTCGTCCAATTGTATCTTATGTGGCTAAAAATTCGGCAGCTTACAACGCTGGAATTATGTTGGGACATACCATCCTCGAAGTGAATGGTCAGCCTGTTACTGATGCCGTGACTTGCGCTGATCTCATTCGTACCACTCCTAGGCCTTTGAATGTTCGATGCTTTAATCCCAATTTTGAGGTGGTTCTGTCGGAGAATAAGCATTTGGTCAAGTATGATACACTTGATATGGAAGCTCCCAAGAGTGCTAATGAGTGGAAGATGAAGTATGTTGTGGTTGGAGGAATTGTTGCAGCTGAATCGACGGTAAACATGTTTTACAGCAAGGTGAGAATGATTCGTTGGAGTTGGCGAAGATTTGCATTATATTTTTTGCCCATAAGTATGTTGCTCACCACTCTATCATGATTTCTTTCTTTCTCACCCATCAGGCCGATTACGATAAAGCAGTGAAGGAGACTCACACAAGACAAAAGATATCGGTGAAAATCAAGCAATTTGACCTACGCGGAGCCAAGATCATTCTCAGAAGTAAGGACGGCAAACCTAACTGGATCACCTACCCCGGAGAAACCAGCCCATGGCATTACTTCACCATCCTGCCACGACGAGGATACCCCATCAAGATTTCAAGTCCGAGTCTTGAAGAGTTGGAGCCAGTCTACAGGGCTGTCCGTTCGTTTCTTCAGCATGATGCAGCCATGAAGAATCAACATGCTCAGCAAATGGGACACTACATTGAGGAAGAGAGTGTGTATCAGACTGTTGAGACAACTCCTCCACGAGGTGGTGGAAGAGTACGAACTAACAAGGACTCGTATTGGTAAAGTCGTATCAGAGGGGAAAGTGTATGGGGCATACGTGCACACGACTTGAATGGTACTAGCTTGAAAGTAAGCAAGCTTCATCTTAATAGTAATAATTGTAAAAGCGAAGAATAATTTTAGAAGTAAGAAGCCTTCTTCACTTAGATCCACAAGATAGAGAAAGCAGAGCATTAGTAACCTTGCCATCAACAACCTTAGGAGGAAGGAGTTGTTCAGAGGTGTTCCCGCCCTTAACCCAACATTCGATATATGGGGTTTAAATGTCTTTATTACAGCACGAAGTGCTGAAGCCTGGCGTCGGAAGAAGTGCGGCTTATTTATACTCTATTTTTTAGGGCTGTGACAAGGCATCCGAACCACAGGTGTTTTCTGTTGTTGATGAATATTGTGCATATGATAAAGTTAACGGAAATCTTATAGTACGTCAGGTTAGACATACTTAGAACATAAATCTATCTCTTCCCATACTGGATTTTGTGTATATGATTGGGCACTGTGGGGGGGGAGAATATATATATTATATCTCCATTTGATTCATTGGGTAATGTTTTGTCTAGCAACCACATCTTGATGAAAGCGTCGAATAGGAAGGGGCAAATTGGTTGTATTGTATGGCGTCATCTGCCCTGTCCCACGTCCATATATATCTGTTCCATTGCGAATGCAATTTGTGATCCAGTCCCTATTTTTGATCTGAGGTTTGTTAAACTCTTGGTGGGCAAAGGATTCGATTTTATTGATAATCTCATCGATGCTCAAAAAATATGACAAATGCCATCCTGCCTCTGGAATAAAGGGCTGATGTTTTTTTCTTCCACTCCGAAATGTGTTCAGGGAGTACTCTCCAGTGAGTAGTTTCTCACCCGGCAAAACGTGTCCCATGGCCCAAACTCCTCTTTTCCAGTTTGCATTGTAGTAGAAGAAATCCATTTGCAAATGCATTGCCTGATTGACAACTTGAGAATGCCAAGGTCGACCTGGTTGCATGTCTGTGAGGATCTTCGGATTCACCAACTCATCCCCATCGGTATTGACCACCACAAAGGGGGTTTTAAGACGTTTGTCCTCCACGTCGGATCGCATTTGAGTCAAAGCAAAGTCACGTTGTTCCTTTTCACGGGCCCAGGCATCTCTAATATTTTTGGAAGGTTCGTAGATCAGCCACGTAATCTTGTCTTGATAGGGTGCAAAATCGTCCAGTTGTTGTTTCGAATAGAGTGGTTTGGGATTTCCAGAATGGGTGACCGTGCTCTCGGTAATGTAAAATCGATCCACGACATCGTACAGCAATTCGAGACGAACCAAGAGGATAGGCTCTCCATGGTACATGATTGCATCGACAATTGGCAACTCATTCTTCTTCCTGACGGCGGTTGCTTTCGTTGCGTAATGTTCTAAAGAAGCCTTAAGCTTTGAGTTTCCGGTCGGAAGTTGGACTGGCTGGCTAAAATTCAACGCAGTTAATGCAATGATAATGATGACTGAACAGAGAGTACCATAACGAACGTTTTGAAATAGGTGAACCATTTTCCATCCTTCTTCAGCTGCTTCGCACGATGTTCCATTCTATCTGATCTTTTGCAACAGGAGACCGACATTTGAGATTACTTGCAGCTTGCATTGCAGCACTCGACTCTCTCTCAGAGGTACAAAGCGTTGATCGGTTGAAAATGACCTCCCCGCTCCCCGCTATCTCCCCTCTCTTTATCTCTGCTCTCGCGTTCCTCTTCTCCTCTCCAAAATCCTTCAGCACACTTTCTATTCTCTGTCTAGAGGGCCATTGGCACCATGTCGATTTTGCTAGAGACAACGTTTGGGGACCTTGTTCTCGATCTAGACATTAAGGGGTCGCCATCGCTCAGTAAAAACATTTTGAAATTGGCCAAGGCGCGATATTATACCAACACGTTGCTCTACAATGTGCTACCGGGCAAGTACTGCCAGATGGGCGATCCAAAAGGAGATGGCACTGGCGGATGCTCTATTTATGGCCTCATTGATGCCTACCAAAGCGTAGATACTTCAGTGGAGCGAGGTAGGCAACAACCTCCCGATGTTTCAAAAAGTCAGCGTCGTTTTCTTCAAAGTCAGGGGAGACAGTTATCATCTAATGAATTAAACCAAAAGGGAGTAGTGATTGCAATGGAAATGGGGAATGTTCCGCACACAATTGGCTCTCAATTCTTGATTACGCTGTCTGAAAACAATGGTCTGAGTGATTTGGCATATGGAAATAGTAGCACAGATGCAGAAGGCAAGAAAAGCAACAATTCAGTTCGCTACTTCTCTTTAGGGACTGTAGCTGAAGACACACAAAATATACTATCGAAACTAAATAGAGCTTATTGTGATGATGATGGAAGACCCTTTGCTGATATTAGAATACAACGTGCACTGGTAATACATGATCCATTTGAAGAGGATCCAGCAGGGATGGATGATTTATTGAGATCGAGAGGAGTGACCGTGGACACTTCCAACAATAACAAAATTGGAGATGAAAATCTCACTGAGGGCTATCCACTTGCACCTCGATCACCAAAGTATGACAAACCACCTGAAGAAGGAGTTTCTACGCGGATACAGGCAGATGATACAACATTGTTTGCAACTGCGGACTGGGATGAAACACAAGAATTTGAAGACGAAGATGAAGAAGACGAGGCAACAAGGCAAAAACGATTAGAAATACAAGAGAAGCAAGAGGAGGAATGGAGGAAAAAGCAAGCTACAAGTCAAGCCGTTATGCTTGAAATGCTTGGTGACCTTCCCAGTGCTGAAATAAAAGCTCCCGAAAATGTCCTTTTTGTGTGCAAACTCAATCCAGTGACAACTGATGAAGATTTGGAACTTATCTTCGCTCGCTTTGATTCATCAGCCAAGGCAGAAATCATTCGTGATCCTGACACTGGTGCTAGTCTACAATACGCATTTGTTGAATTTTCAACGAACGAGTCATGCAACGAGGCATATTTGAAGATGAATAATGCGTTAGTTGATGACCGGAGGATAAGGGTGGATTTCTCGCAAAGTGTAGCGAAGGTATGGTCTAAATATCAGAAGCAATACCGGCAAGGTGATCGCAGTGGTGGTATTGATAGAGGCTTTGCTGATGGGGGACGTGGCCGTGGTGGTGGAGGAGGTAGAGGCAGGGGTGGTAGAGGAGGAAGAGGCAGGGTGTTTACAGGCCGTGGGGGGCCCATGAATCATAGTCATTACCGACAACAGGCAACGGCACCACCTAGACATGCTGGCCAATCCGCAGAAGTTGTTGATAGTTTTGGTCGAAGGGCACGACCCAACGATGATGTACCGGATTACCGCCCTAGGTCAGATTACGGCAATCGCCGTAGCTATGGGTAGTAACGCTAATAAAAGTCCCCATAGTAACAAATTTTCTTAAATGTCCCAATACTCGCCGGACAGTCTTAGCATACCCCTAGTATGCTAGATCTGCACAGGGAGCCCAATTTGGACCTCTAGTCGTGTCGTAATTGAGATATACACTCTGCTAGATGTTGCCTAGTTAAATGACCAATTTGTGTCCATTATGGTTCTTGCAGGGATCAAATCGTCAAATCACCGCCCGATCTCGCAGACTGTGGTCCACTGGGGTCATGCCTCGACATTCGTATGTTGGTTTCATCTTCATCACTCACATGGCTGCTCGTAGGGGGGCTAAAAGGCCTACTGGGCCGGCCGGTGAAATTCCGATCTGAGCTTTGGCGCGCTCGGCCTTTGGCCTCAAAATCTCACAAAAGAAAACATCACCAAATCTACCATGTTCGACCACACCGTGCACCATGTTCCGGACGTGCCCACAAGCCAAATTATAGCTCCATGGACAGCTAATCGTCTATATATTCGGCGGCGGTCGAAGTTTTAGTGGTCAAAACCGGCCATAATGGTCGTAACGGCATTTGAAATTTGGGCATGGAAAATTGCCGTCTTGAGGCATGTCTTCGCTTCCATGGTCAATATCACGGCCATACGAACGTTCTAATACAGCGAATATAACCGACGATGGTACTAGATGACTTGGTGAGTCGGTGACGTATGATTCTAAATATTATGCCCTACAATGGAGTCGATTGGGACGAGTAGATTGGAGGATAATAATTGATATGCGAGAGAGATGGAGACAAGAGAGCAGATAGTTGAGATGAATGCAATAACAGATGTCTAATTATGTATTATTGTGATTGTTTGTGTCTTCATCTGCAATTGTGTTATTGGTTGTTGTGTTTTATCTGCACCTGCATCTGCATCTGTGTCAGTCTGTGTATTAGCATCTTCTCCGCTGCCCCACATCTCATCATTGCCATGAGTGGAAGATTTACCCAACAACTTCTTGTAGTATGGTTAGATTTGTTTGGCGGCGACACTGAACACGCTGTGCAAACAGCTTCCGATGATCATCAATCTTCTTCTGGATATCTCCGAGTAGACTGGACTTGTCAGCAAGAACAAAATACTTCAATATTATCTCAAGTCATCGGATGGATCTTTGGCAATCTTCTTGAGATAACAAGATGTTCCCCAACGACTCCCCCCCTTCTTCATTATTGCCGTCTTCTTCAACTCGTCCAAAGAGATGTTTATCAACTTCAGAGATGGTCGTGTTCATAGAGAGCAGACGTGATAGGGTTCGATCCTTCTACGTAATCCTTCTAAAACTGTTGCCAGCTAGTTTTGTATTCTGCACCACAAATATCCAACGCCTCGTGAGTTCCAGTCACCATTCTGATCATGGTAATTCGTTTATCACGGATATCTTTTCTTCCTATTTGATAGTAATTACTCAACCCGGTTACCGCTCCTCGGGATTACCATCACGTTGATTAGTCGAAGAACTCCCATGTTGCATTCGACGATGGAGGTTGAGAATATTAAGGGTCGCCGCTGTTAAGGTCAATTACTGCAAGATACACGGAAGAGGGCCACCACCACTTCCAATCTCTTCCAATAGATTTTACAAAACCACGGAGAATTTCTATGGACAACCCAAGACTCTTGGCCAGCGCTCTCTCATGGTAGATCCACTTACTTCTCTCTATCCTCAAAATAGACTCAGCAGTCTGAAGTATGGTTGGACGAGGGACTAGATGCGGCATCTATTATTATGACGATTGGTAGGAGGTAATATGACATTTATTATTTTAGGCACGTCGGAATGTCACCTCTCGCCGTGTCTCTATTACCTAGTCAATATGGATGCACAATTCGAAGACTCCGGTCCCACAGTGCACCCTATGTTGTCTATTAGGTCTTTGGCAAGGGGACTGCCAATTGAATGGGGCGAATTGGCCTATTGGTTGCCGAGAACGAGGGTGTTGTGTATCGATGGTCAAATCGGCCGAAAGTGTTCGAAACGCTAACAAAATGCTAACTAAAAAAATTTGAAACCCCCGATTTCGGTCTCCTCTGGAATCGATCGAATCGACGCTGTTAATGGTCCCCAAAGACCCCCCCTCCGTTCCGATCCACTAACAACCCGATACTGGATGGAATGGAACCGAGGGGGGGTGTTCTGGGTGGTCCCCTAATAGGGAGCCCGGGCCAAAGTCAAACGTGCCGATTTCATCGAGTCAAAATTACTCGGCTTGTCGTCAACGTAGAGACTAAAGTAAGACCTCTGGAAGAATCTAGAGATTATGCTCTTTCCAATGGTATCATTGGTTGTATCATTTGAGCAACTATTGCAAATATTAGCCATACTAAAAAATTGACCTCATTTTAGCTACTTACGCGTAAGCTACTTAGCGTTACTACCCATAGTAGCTTCTCCCGCAGCCCGAGCCCAAGTCGTCGACGCGATGAAAAACAACGGAGGAGCAGGAGCCGTAGCATGAGCCGCAGTTACAGTAGAAGCAGAAGCAGGTCGAGCGATTCATACGATAGCCGGCGAAGGAAGAAGCACAAGCACCGACACAGACATAAGAGGAAGCATCGTAGTCGCAGCCGCAGTCGTGATAGAGATCGAAAGAAGAAACATCACAAACATCGTCATTCAAGGAAAAGTGATAAACACCGCCGTGAGTATTCAGATGAGGAAGATCATGATAAACGCCGAAAGCACAAAAAGCGAGATCGTTGATCCATCGGATCGAGTTACCACTAAACTAATAATTATATTTACAATTTTCACGGCAGACACGTCAACAGGATATCGAGACAACGCCATCATTTTCCTCCCCTGTACCTTTAATCACGACAGGCACTCGCACCACCACACCTTCGTTTCCTCCTAGAGTCGGTCTAGCAATGATCTCCATGCTACCTTCTGCACCATTTACTTCGACAGTTGCGTTGTCGAATTTCTTTCCAACTGGTAAGTAAAGGTAAACAGAGCCTTTCTTCGCATAGTTATTCTTTAACTCGATCAAAACTCGTTTTTCTCCAGCTACGAACGACGAAACTTCAAATCCACATGAAAAATGCAAGTCGCTACCAATGTATTGGCAAGAAGTTGGATCAGCTGGTTTGATGTGGAAGATCTCCGTCTGATGAGACTCAAGCTTTTTGACAAGAGGGCTGTTATCAACCAATGTCTCGTGCGGAATCCACACATATTCTGATGACCAAAATGAAAACACGTGGTAGCCATTTTCAGACTTCTCTCCGGGGCCAGCGTTTGATGAAATCGAGTCTTTTGGGGCCCCCATTGCTGCAAAATCTTGAATACTATGGGCTACAAGAGCTGCGAACGACACGCTCATGGTTGTCGAATGAGACATCCAGTTGCTTAAACTTGCCACTGTCCAAGATCCGAGGCCAGGTGCAACAAAGAAACAGCTGCGTTCCCGACTGTATGGATCAATGTTGTTGTTTCTTGGCGACCAACCAACTTCAGTTTGTAGCTTCGAAGCTTGTTCTCTCAATACCCTACCAGACACATCTACCTCGAAGTTGTCATTTACTTCATCAGTCGTGATGGATTTTTCCGTGCACCAAAGGCGAAGGACCGATGGCATTCCACCGTTCATTGTACTGTGCAAATCAAGAGGGACCGCAGTGACACCAGTTAGAGGGAATATCTTCCTCGCGACGCTTAATCTAGCATCGCTAACCTTCTCCATATCATCTGACAAGAGAAACATCCCTCCAGTCATCCCAACTACTGAGGCAGCGCTAATTACTTCATTATCCGTGTGCTTTGTAGTATTACCAAGAAGGACACAATCGGGATCGTTGTGCCACCAGCGATGTCCGAGGACAGATCGGCTCAGGGTGTTTCGAAGCATTCCTCGTAGTGAGGGCAAGGTCCCGTTGTCCCAGTGTGGTAGTGGGAACTCTGGAAGCCAAGTGGGGCCAGTATCACATGACACTCTCATACCATCTGCCCACCCAATTGCGGTCCCAAGCGGGCATCCACACCCAATGATAAACGTTTCATCTCCGGCAGCTTCTCTAATTGTGCGCAAACCCAAATAGAACGCCTCTGCTCTACTCATGGTATTGTCATACTTTCCATTCCCAGCAAGACACGATGCGTACAAGAAATCAAGCTTGAGGACATCGAAACCCCACTCATGAACAGCTCGATGGATAGTGTCGTAGACGTGTTTTCTCACTTCCGGATTGGTGGCATCCAACCCGTAGAAGAACTTGCCACAGTTTGCACTGTTGGCATACCTTCCCGAGTCATTGCGGATGATCCAATCAGGATGGTCCTTTGCCAACTTTGAATTCTTGTCACAGGCGAAAGGAGCTAGCCACACACCTGGCTGCATACCTTTGGATCTGATAGCGTCGGCCAGTACACGCATCCCTCCCTCTTTCACAAATTTACCAGGCTTGAGGGAAGTCCAGTCTCCCCACGATGTCATATATCCATCATCCACGAGACACAAATTGAAGCCAATCTTGCTTTTAGCCTTGTTCAATACATGAGCATTCTTTGACAATGAGTCATGATCAATATTTTCGTAGTAATGATACCAAGAGCACCATCCGTATGTAAGGCCTTTCTCCATGGCTCGTGCGTCATTATGATCTCCACATGCATGGATGTAATAAACCATCGCTTCCTCGTCATAACAAGATGAATCAACAATTTGCAAGTATGCCCAGTCAGAGGAGATATCATTTCTGGTTGCAACTTGTCCTTCGTGACATGCGAAAAGGTTGAAATGGCGAAGTCCCTTGTCCATGCAGACAACGCCATACTGTTTTCTCTGAGAGAGGAAGCCAGTAATTAAGGCAGGGCCACCTTCCTCGTCAAGTAAAATACGTCCATCATCATGCGGAGAAGTCGTACCATTTGATGATATACATGCAAACATATCTGACTTGTAAAATGCAGTAGTCGCATTCAACTCTTCTACGTCATCCATCGAATTTGTGTTTCGTGTGTTCGTTGCCGTCTCAAAATTATCAGACCAGCTATCTCCATCGCAACTAGCATGATCTCCAGACAACACCACACCGCCTCGATTAAATGCACCGCTCAATACATCAGGCATCGCACTACCAGGCTGTGGCTCTCCTTGGACAACACTCCCAGCGAACGACCAACTTTGATAGCCATTCACGTAGACATTTGTAGGTACATCGTAATCAAACGAAGATGATGATTTCCCTTGGAGATTCTGCATATGCAAATTTAGTGCACCCTCCATAAGTAGAAATGAATCGAGAGCCACATTGGGGTTGGGTGGATGGTGCACTTTCCAAAGAAGAGGTTGACATTTGTCCTTTGCCGTGGATTCTTTGCTTTCGTCGTCTTGGCATGGAATTGCAAAGGTTAAGATTGGTCCCCAGTGTTTCACTTCCTTTTGATCTTCTCCTAATTTCTTTGCGTCGCCATCCTTTGAATTCCATGGTGGGGATTGCAAATTGTCCCATTTGTCCATGGCTGACAATTCAAAGCCAATATCTTTATTTGGCTTTGCGCCACTATCAATAATACTTTGAGATCCATCACTACATGAACCAAACTTGGGTCGAAGATAAATCCTCAGTGCATGACAATTGCCAACACCTCGAATCCACACCCCATCCGCCTCCTCATCTCCAGTATTCGCAGCCGAAACTGGTTCAATATGCATAATGTCCTCCACTGTATAATCAACCTTGACACGATGAATCGGTTTCGGTGCCCCCGACATTGTACGTTTCATTGAACTCCATTTACCCCTACGCTTGGGACTTTGTGAAGAACCACCACTACCACCACCAAGACATGTTGAACACTTGCCACAACCTGCATCACAACAAGTAACACACGATCCAACTGACTTATTCCAATACTCTCGACTCCTCGAAATATTTGTGTAAGATGGATGTGCCTCATGAGCTGGACGGTATGTCACGGAAAGGAGTTTGGAGGAAGTAACATTCCATTTGGATGGGCAGGATTGAGATGAGAAGGACCAGCTCCAGTTTTGTGATGGAGATGGTGGTTGAGTTGCCTCTGATTGGTCCAATGTGCTTACAGAGACGCCTTGAGGACAAAGCTCGGCAAGATAGGAAGGAGACGGGATGTGGTCATTAATACCATTGCTTTCTTCCGACTTGTTCTGTGATAGCAGCTGCACCCCTTCCAAGTTGGCGTTGTCGCAGTCTTCTCCGTCGGCAGCTGGCGGGGATGCTGCGCTTGATGATGTAGGAAGATTCAAGCGGAAGATCCATCCGGCATAGTTGGATAGGCTGCTCATTTGTTTGCCTTTGTGTATGGTAGCTGAAATGCTACTTTCACTTAATAAACGCTCAAACTTTTATGACTGTGAAAGTGAACGGCGGTATGATTTCGAAGAAGGTAGGCGTCAATATATCGAGACGTTACGTCAGTCGTCGGGGCTCTCTCTATGCTGTCTACGCCGTTTTTGGCCATGGTTTTTATCCGTTTAGGAGTGATGCGATGGAAGATGGATGATGTCAAGATGGCAACTTCTTCTTGACTCGACTTGATTTTTTTTCGCCACCAAAGCTCTGCGGCATTATCGGTGCAGAAGTATAAGCTGCCGCGTGTACTGACTTACCAATACAACGCAGCAATGACGAGCTCCACCCCAACAGAGAATGGCACAACTCTCCGCGGATGGTTCCTGAAGGAAAAACAAGACAAGTTCAAGCGGCGACAGTCCATCGTCTCTGGCTCCACCACCACCAAAAGATGGTTCCAGATTGAACGATTGGGAAGCGGCGAAAACGCACTCTGTTATTACAAACGCATTCCTCAGCAAGACGAGCAGCCCACAGGATTCTTTTTCCTAAATGATATTATTTCTATTAGCCAGGACAAACCCAAAAAGATTATCACGCTTGAACACCCGTCGCGTATTCTCCGGTTGGAGAGTCCTTCTCTTGCTCAACATACGCATTCCTATTCTGCGCTAGTTAGATCTTGCCCAAATGCTCAAACTAATTCTTCTTCTCTCGCGGAGATCAGCAATAGTACACCATCTCATTCTTTCTATGGCAGTTCGTCTTCTTCATCATTGGCGACAGCCAAAAACTCGTCGGGGGGTGGAACAACAACCGCCAAAGACGAATTGGCGTTTCTTCGAGAGATTACTGGCAACAGTAACGTCGCTCTGTCGGATGATTCATCATCGGAAAGTGGCATCCACGACACGTCCGAATCTTCTTCTGAAAGTGAAAAGGAAAACGATGTCCCACTTCTCACTACGGAAAGGGAGGAGGAAGAAGAAAAGACAGCCGTGGAACCACTTTATTACCGTGGTGATGGTAAGGAAGACGATGGAGTGGGAGAGGCATTCAGAGTGGAAAAGTTGAAGGCAGTCCTACCCAGTGTGACGAACGAGATCCCCAAGAGCAGTTCATTTGGCTCTCATCAGATCCAAAGGACATCTTCATACCGACTACATTTCGGTGACGATGACATCCAGCCCGATGAGGATTTTTTGCATGACGATTGGGACGATTAACTGTGGAAGCTCAGTCTTAGCTCATTCTTTTTGGTTCTTCTTTTTCGCCTACGCTCCGGTGGCTTTTCATCTTTGATTGGAGTCTCGTAGATTTTCAAGTTTGGCGCTGAGGAATGTCGTGACGACATGGAAAGTCTTGTCCACGAAGAGTTTATGCCTTGTTCCTGGTCGTCTCCAACTTCTACTTCATCGTTCAAGTTTTTAGAGCTCAGTGGGTAGCCTAAATTAATATCATTTCCACTTCCCCATAGTGTGGACTCTGGGCGTCTTCTCATCTCCTCTTCGTCCTCCTCGCCATCATCATCGATAGAGAGTCCAGTCGAAGAATCATCCGTAATTGAATCCCAATCTATCTCACTATCATCGTCAACTACATCATCGAAATCTTGTTGAGATTCTGACTCTCGTGCAAAGTAAAGCTGCGGTCCAAACCTTAACACAAGTATGACGAGCATCACTCCGTAAACACTAACGATATACAAGCGTCTTCCCCCACCAACTGCGACTCCAACAGCTGCTGCTAACCACACTGAAGCAGCTGTCGTTAATCCATGAACCTGCTGTGACTCAGCCGACATGATTTTCCCGTCAACATTCTTCACTGTTGATGTGTTTCCTTTCCAAATTAATCCTGCACCGAGGAACCCCACACCACTGGGCACTGCTGCTGCAACCCTTGCTGCATCCCAGCCCATGGTGGAAGATTTGAATGCCAGCTGAGAGCACATGCTAAAGAAGCAACTACCCAAACATACCATGCACATTGTACGGATTCCTGCAGGTCGTTCGGATGCTCTACGTTCAAAGCCATAATCCCCCTAAGAAGAGTGAAATCATCATTCTTTGTGCATAGTCTACTTCTTGAAGATGGAGGAACAGTAGATAGGGTGTACGATAGTGATGACAAGGATGGTAATTGTAGTCTGGATTATGATAGCAATTCCGAACAGGTAGCTTCGAGTAGGGACACCACGTTTCTTCTGGTGGCAATAATGATTTGCCGAATAGAAACACGAATGTGTAAATTATGAGGAAGGAATATAAGCATGTAGCGTAGGCTTTACTCCCGATGGAGGAGCGGCTGTCGTCATGGTGTCGTCGTTTGTTCATCTTCTTCTTGTTGGGCTGTACCATCTATCACTGGGAGACTGCAATCAGTAGCGCGGTGTAATGTATTATCACTATCATCATATCTAGATGATACATCTTCTCTCCAAAAAGAGGAAGGGGAGGTACGATGTGGCGGGAGCAATTCCTACGTAGAAATGTACCGAGTTTTTTACGAGAAGGATTTCTTGACCATAATCGAGAAGAGAACAGCGAGAGCATCATCAGTATGATAGCATCATGGACAAAGAGTTCACGATACGAGTTACCGGTGGGCCACCGCCATCTATTCCAGGAGCCAAAGTCAAAAGAGGAGGTCGGTCGCGGCGGCGGCGTCGGTGGCAAAAATGCTGCACTGGCACAACAACAAAAGCGGTATAACATGCGGCTATCCGGAACAACACCACTCGATCAGTTCCGAAAGGATGTCTTTGCATTATTCAATATTCCATCGAGTTCCACTCATCATTACCAGGTTTCCTTTTTGGCTGGGTTTCCACCAAAGGAGTTGGATCAAGGTGGCAAACGTACAGTGCACGAGCTTGGCGTTCGGGCAAATGAAAGCGTTATCGTCAAATTTACACTGAATGAATCCGCTGCTACTGGAAATGAATCAACAACAGCAGTGGCTACAGCAAGCGCCAAACAATCAGCAAGTTCATCAACATCAGATTCTACAAACCCATCTGCCAAAAGCTTGTCACTCCGTCTGAGGACGATATTGATGAGCTAGTTGAATGTATTACTGAAGCAAAAGAATCTGATAACTACGATGACAAGGATGCAACAGCGTGGGCCGCTGATCTTGTGGACAACGTACGAAACTGGAGAGGATTGGCTAATGCTGATAGCGACATTGTACTTGCCCAACTCAACAATCAAAACATTCAAGCCGAAACAGTCGAAAGATGGATTGAAGTTGCTCAACAGCGATCAATAGAAGAAATCATGCTAGAAATTCTTGATGGAGATCAAGATGCTCTTGATTGTCTGATGGACAAGGCTCATTCGTCAACACCCAAAGATCTAAGTTTTTGGTACGCTTCTCCAGGAATGCTGCTAGAGACTCTTACAAAGGGCGATGATGAGGTGAAATCATGTACCTGGACTGAGACAGATGTGAAACGTTGGGCTAGTCGGGCAAAGATTGCTGTGAATACGCTCCCGTGGCTTGATTTGTATTTGACTCCAGTTTGAGTTATTTCAATACGCATATGCGTAGATAAGTACGAGCTACCACCTACCACAAGTACTGAATATTATATTTTTTCATCCTTTATAAATGAGCAATGTTATGTTGTCATGAGCTACTTTTCAGTTTCTTTGCTGGCTGTTTGTAATCATCAGTATCATCTCCCCCCTCGGCCAGCCTCTCACTCTCAGCTTCAAGCTTGCCCCCCTCCGATGCCCATGCTGCCGGCGTTGGACCATAATCATCATCATCTGAATCATCATCAGTTTCACTATCTCCACCCCCCGCAGCAGCACTAGCCGCAGCAGCAGTACTATTTGCTTCTTCATCCCTCAGTCTCTTTTGTTCCATCTCTTCCATTCTCTTTTCCCTTGCAACTTGAACAGCCGCTAAATTCTGGCCATACTTATTTCCAAAAATATTCCGATGCTGCCCCACTCCCGAGGAACATCCCCTACATCCAGTTGTCGGATCCTGTGCCGTCTTGGCTTCCGGAGATCGATCTTTCAGGGGCACTCTGCATATACTCGTCGTGCCAAATTTATAATTGTTCGGATTAATCACATACGTAGAGCACAGTCGTTCATACCCTGGCTTCTTCCATTTGGCAATCAATGCAGCGTCTACCAATTTATTCTTAATACAATAATCATACACCTTCTTGGTAATCTTCCCATGAGTATAGTACATATCATAGACATAGCGAGAGCGCTGCCAATTGATTTGATGGACCGGCCACATGGATTCGGTGTTGCGTTTTCCGGCGTTGGATTCGCGTACTTTGTCGCGGAGTTCGTTCTCGAGGGCGGAGAGGACGGGTACGAGGTAGTTGAAGCCCTTGGGGGGCTTTTTGGCCTTGGGATCCCAGCGGTTTGCCGACATGGTTGTTTCGGATTTTGGAAGTGGTTGGAGTGAGCAGAGAGGAGAAGCAGAGAGCGGTCGGAGAGATGCGACACAACACTGGACACCACTCCAGCAAAAGCCGCCACATTATTGTGAAGTGGGAAGAGGAACGGAAATAAGTGAGAGAGCGTTGAGCCAAGAGTTGTGGCCCTCTTCTCCCATGATGTCGTCACTGGTGGTGATGTTACTTGCACTGATATGTACACTGTGCTTCAACGGAGTGATGGTTCATTCTGCGCAAGCTGAAGAAACATCCTTGAACCTACCTAAAACATCTGCCGAGTTTTTTGCATTGTTTTCCTCCAAGGGTGCTAGTGAAACATTGGAACTGCTGCAAATTGACAAGGGCAATGCCTTCAATAGATGGGTTTTATGGTCTTTACATAGCGTTAACAAGCCTCACTGGCGCATCGAGAACAAATCTCATGCTCGAGTGTTTGATCTTTTGAACTGGTCTCGACAGCAAGGCTTGATGCCCAGACTTATTGAGATAAACAAGATATGTCACAAAGGTATGGAGCATTTGCAAGAAGTGGATAATAATGACATCGCAATTCCGCCAAAACCTAATGGACAGATACCCACATCATCGTGGACTGAGCTTTGGATTTCTTGTCAAAAACTGTCCTCTAAAGAACGAACAGCTTCAAACTGTATAGATATCCCTGGGATAGTAGTCAGCTCAAGCAATCCAGACAAGCCAAACAATCCTTGTAAGAAGGAGTACAGAATGGTAGATGGTGCACATAGAATGTGTTTACGCAAGTATGGGCTTGTTTTACTCGAGGGAGAGATGGCAGAGTTGCAGTCACTTCTTACGACAGCAAATGGCTTGGATGAGAGACAAGATATCATTGATAAGATCACTGACAAGGAAAATATGATTACCAAAGTCTCGCAAGCCATGTTTTTCGAGATGGATCAAGAGATGTTTGAATCCGTGTTGATTTATTCGGATAATCCGGTTCGGCATCATAAAGAATGGGCCCAAACAGTGCACCTCTCACAGGTGTTGAAAGATGAGTGGAAACTGTGGATGCGTCGAGTATTAGCATATGTTCATGACTGGAGAGATAACTACCAAAAAGATATTGAAAACGAGGAAAACGAGGAGTTGTAATGAAAGCGTTTGTTATGATATGAAACTATGCACCTCATTGAATTGTGAATTGTCCAGATGTAGACACTGAGCATCGATATTTCACTTGGGCCCTCGGGAAGGTATTGGTGTTTGCTCAGCAAGAAGTAGTTAAGATTGCGATTCCTCAGCGGCTGGTTTGGTTTCATCGCCGCTTCGTGGATGTGCTGCTGATGTGTTTAACGGGGGCAATAATGGAGTTGCACGTGAGCTCTCATTCGGAGGCTCGGGTGTTGCTGTTCCTTGAGATTCATAGCCTTGCTGGTACTGCTGCGTAGGATAAGGGCCCGTGTAGTCGTGAGTGGGGTATGAGCCACCGCCTGCGTAGTCTTGAGTTGGATAGGCGCCACCGCCAGGGAATTCTTGGGTAGGAAACTGTGCCTCAACTCGTTTATGTTGCACCTTCAAGTGCTTTCCATTTACCTGAAAGAGAGGAAAGAGAAAGAGAATGTGAGTTAAATACTTGCTATTATTGAGTGCATACCATATACAGATGTTTACAAATACAAACTCACCGACGCGCCATTTAAATGATGGATCGCTCTACTTGCAGCCTCAGGGCTGTCATAATTAACAAAACCAAATCCTCTACCTCTACCCGTCTTAGCCTCTGTCTTGATTGTTGCACTTAGGACGTTACCGTGCTGAGAGAAAAGTTGGAACAAGTCTTCATTGGTCATCGTATTTGGTATGTGAAAGACAAAGAGGTTAGCACCATCTGGACCACGCAAATGATTACCAATGGGTGGGCCAGGATCTTTTGCGGAGTCTGGGTTCTCACTTCTTCCTCTTCGCATGCCTCCTCTGTCGCCTCTACCTCTGTTTCGATAGGAATCATTATCGTCTCCTTGATCTTGCATTTGATTCCTTGTGTATTGACCATACCCAGCTGCTGCTAGCCTTTGGTTTTGCCGCATCTGATAAGAAGGATCATACAGCTGAGGATAGGCAGTCTGTGCCTGCTGCACATTGGGTCCATACTGGTATCCTCCAGCAGCATGTCCTCCTACACTACCATAATCAGCTCCAATCTCATAGCTCGGCGGTGCATACAATGGGTAAGAGCTTGGCATGGGATGTCCCATTGTCATTTGTTGTTGCCAATGACCTGCTTGACCAGCAGCAGATGGATCATACTGCGCATGCCGCACTGGCTGAGGCTGATACTGTTCATGGCCTGGATAGGAAGCGACAGAGGACTCTCCGGCTATGGTGGTAGGATGCCCCTGTGCGTGGCTGCTGGCCATTGTGTGCGTTTTGCTCCTACTCCTGCAGCTACGGTCGAAATGGCGGGAGAACCATACGGTGAACTCGTAGCACCTGATTGTGGCATCGCTTGTACGGATAAATCCCTTAGGCTGAATTGCATATGAGAATGAATCCGATGTCACTGCTGCATGAGGTGGTACATGTGTTAATGGATGCGAGGATAAAGACTCTCGCTTCCCATCTTTGGTTGAAGAATCCCCGGCAAAATAACCAGCCTTCCTGGGGTTTCCTCCCGAGGTCTCTGGAGGAATTTCTGTCGCTGGTTCTCCCCTGTGTGTTTAGGAGCGGTAGCTTCTGTTGATCCATCCTTTTTCGAACTGTGATGGTATAGTTGTAGCTCGGATGTGATCCCTGTCGATCGGTACATGGTCGATGAAAGAAACGATGAAGTTTCATGTGAGATGAAATAATGAAGAAGATCAATGCAATTAGCACATAATGGTAGACAACTTTTTTGCACATGTGGAACGTTTTTCTATGAACATAGATGCTTTTTTCATGTGCACCCAACCATCGTGTTCAAGCATCACATGCACCTTACCATAAGATGGGTCTTGCTGCAGCTGCCCAAAATGAATGCCTCGTTCTCAACACAATTGGGAGTAAGACTGTTGCAATATTAGAATCCGCTACGTTTGTCGGGCGGCCATATTATCGGAGGGACGTTCAATTTCCTTCCCGGATTTTGTCGATGGTATTGTTGCTTAGTTGACACCAATAGCTTGGCGCGGTGGTGTTTGTTTTGCTTGAATGATTTCGTGCATCGCGGGGGAGCACGCTCGAATCCCTGGCGCTGGTGCAGCTGTTGTGTTTGTCCTTCAAATGATGCGTTGGAATCGATGCCAATGCGCCCATAAGACTGATATTTGCGAACTCGCTATTGGGTTCATATGCCCGCTTTTATTACCATATGAACGCTGAATGCGTCCTTATAATAGTGATGCAATATGAATTGAACCTACCCAGTTAGAGCGCTTGCCCTTTACCCCTCTATTAGCGACAGACGAAAAAGAACAATTCTCTTTTGAAAGACTCAACCGTCGGAGTTCTGAGAAATGTTTTCAAAAATTCGGAGTCGACACCCAGGTAGAGTCGAGTCGAGTCGAGGATATTGGAGCTGGGAGAAGGAGGGTATTGTACCTTTTCTGTCAAACCTGCACTTAGCAGTGGCCAGTGGAATTATTGATCCTGCGAAACTGTTTACATGTGGATGGCTGAACGAACGACAACGCCTCTAAAATGTTAAATTGCTACACTCTATTTTACGACGTTCTCTCCAACAGTAAATCAAAGTCAATGTATGGCTCGTAGTGCTCAACAGCTTTCCTCACGCGATTCTTATCATCAATGTTCAGCTTGGGTGTAAAATTGTGAATCATATTCATTGCTTGATGTGTACTGTACTCCACGACCATCACAGGTGCCCCATCCAAACCTTCGAACATATCACGTACTTCGTCAGCCATTTGATACTTGCCTTTACGGCCACACACTAGTAGTGACGCCTCAAATGGTCTCTCGTCATCTCTTCGATTGCGCTGAAATTCCGCCATGAAACCCAGGATAATATCATCTCGTGTCACATGACATACATATAGTGTTCGAGGATGTTTCGTGCGTATGTTTTCAAGGAAGCGAGTCAAGCTGGTTGTTATCAAGTTCATATCGTCAACTGAATAATGACGGAATCTGTGCTTTTGTCCACTAACCAACTCTGTTTTGAATAAACGCTCAAGATCAGCTAGTGCTGGGCATCCCAAGAATGGACGATCAGGAATGCACCCAAGTAACGGAATTCCCCATGAATCTTGAAATGCTTTTGACATATAACTGCAATTGTAGTGTTTCACATTGATGAGTACAGACACATCACATGAGCATCGACGGTTGTATCAAGCAAAAAATGCACTAGTACCACTTACTGTTTTGTTTGATCATACTTGCTGGGTATTACCTTGTTGATTACCACCCCAGCAATTGGGACGTTGTACTTTTCACATAGAACACGATTCAGCTCTTTGAACATATTGACATTGTGAAAGAATTTTTGAGTACAAAATGCTTTTCACGACAGTTGCATGCAAGTATTTGCATATGATATATCTATACTCACCAAGTTCATCAAAGGCAGATCCTAATCCACCATTTGCAATCAGGATCATGCTTGCCCCCAACATACCAGCTACTTGTGCATTATTCACACCTACAACACTACCCACAGCACAGTGCCCCGTCCCTTCCATCAATACAACGTCACTTGCTTCTGACACTTTTTCATATGCATGCTCAATATCCTTCAATTGTTCTTCATGTGATATTTTCCCATCAATATAATCCTTGGTATAGCCACGAGGAATAATGACTGGACTCATGTGTCGGTAATCGATGTGGTCGAGATGAAATTGCTCTTTCAATAGACAGATATCTTTGTCTACACGGATTTCTTTCCCAAGAGTTTCTGAATGAACTGTGACGTGTTGTTGACCAACTGGTTTAATGAAGCCGACCTTGGGAAATCTTTTTTGCAGCCCAGCCATTAGTGCAAGGGAGGTGGTTGTTTTCCCGACATGTTGCTTCGTTGCGGCCACGAAGATTGGCCGCTGACCTCTTCCTGTCGAGAAGCTACGACATAATGCTGCTGTCGATCTAGCAGCTGAGGAGAGCATGAAGCTGCTTTGCATTTTAAGTAGCGTGGAATGCTAGTAGTAGAATTCACTCACTCACTCACTCCAACTCACAGATTGAATAATTCTTTGTTCCTTACTACGCTCTCTGCTGGCAATATGTTAATTATGATGTCATCGATATGATGATGTCACCGCAATAATTTGTTCCCTAATAAGTTTGCTGCTGCGGATTGAGGTCGGTCGATGCTGGTCGATGGTGAATGGTGATTGACACTTCATCTTCTCTGCTTCGCCAAAATTTTGATGTGTTCTCTCGCGCCAAATCGGCAATGCACCTTGCAAGCTTGAGAGATGAGCCGCGGGTGCAAGAGCCAGCGCAGTTGTTACTCCTTAGCCTACCTTGCAGCTAGCAGAGTTCTCTACGCTACGCCATGACCGCCAACTCGGTGCAATTGATGCTGCTGAAAATAATGATGCTTTTACTTGTGTCGTCGTCTGCGCTCTGGACGAGAGTTCAAGCGGCAGCAAGATTCTGCGCTTTTTCAAGCGTGACAATAATGGGTGGCCGACGACGCTCTGTTTGTTCATATGTATCCATACACAGCCATACTCGTCGCATTATACCGAAAGGAATCATTCCTGTATATAGTATATGTTCGACTGCTCGAAAACTATCAAGCAACATTGGTAACGACACATCAGATGCAGCGGCGGCTGTGCAAGTTGCTCCTGGCATTACAATACAAACTGCATTGAACGATGCAGTAAAAGCTCTAGAGAGAAAATTGGTTCCAGAACCAGAAGAAAGTGCACTTCACTTGCTATCACATTCATTGGATCTAAGCTGGGAAAATGGTCATCGTGAGTTGCGGGAAATACTACGGCTGCCATCTACTTCAAACTCTATGCTGGCAAATCAGCTAATGTCTGAAGAACAAAGCAATACTTTCCAATCTTTGCTCGGGAGAAGAATAAATTTAGAGCCATTGCAATATATAATCGGTCAGTGGGACTTTCATGATTTGGTACGTCTCAAAATAAAAGAGCCTATGCTCTGTCCAAGACCGGAGACTGAAGAGTTGGTTGAATTTGTTTTGGAAGAAGTCTCGGAATTAATTCGGAATAGAGGTAGCACCAACGAAAGAATACGCATACTTGATGTAGGTTGCGGTACTGGCGCCATTGGTCTGGCTATCGCCAATAGATACCGTGATCAAGTGCAAGTGTTAGCACTGGATGTCTTGCCTGAAGCAGTAGAGTTGTCTAACGACAATGCAAAAAGGTTCTTAGCCAACCATGTTGGTGAGAAAAAAGGACACAAGCTGAATACAATATACAAAGCAATTTTGTGCTCCGCGGACGATTATACAAACACACAGGAGGGCGAAGTATACAAGATGGGCTTTGACATTGTGGTCTCGAACCCTCCTTACATCCCAACAAAAGATATGACAACCTTGTCAGAAGATGTTAGTAGATATGAAAGTGACAAAGCGCTGTGCGGCGGAGACGATGGATTAGACATAATTAGGCACATAGTCAAACGATTGCCTGAATGGACAACGGGAAACTGCTGGCTGGAAGTCGATGACTCTCATCCTTCTCTAATAGCAGATTGGTTATCGCCTGGATCTTTGGAATCAGCGCGTTTCGGAGTTGAATGTGTATCAACTTACAAGGACTTTTGTGGACGCGATCGCTTTGTAAAACTACGTGTTCTGTAATCAAAAGTCGCCATTTTAATGATTATGTCTCTCAACATGTATTTAGGAACAATTAGAATGCTTTAGGCTTTAGGAACAATTAGAATGTCATCAATCCACACTCTTCCCTCGCCAGGATGATCAAACTGCTGTGCAATACTTGTTGGTGACGATACGTAAGACCATTCCAATATTGACTGTCCAGGAGAAAGGACGGTGGTGAATTTTTTCCACCCATCCTGCTGTGTTGAGACGCCTATCCATTGTTTTCCGTTGATTTTGAATGTAAACTTATCTATTGGCATAAAGACTGAAGTCCTGTACCAAAAAGAAATGAGCGATCCTTCACTTGAAGCGCTTGCTTCTAATTTCATTGTGCTGGATTGGCCATCATCAATGATGGGGCTACGCAACGAGGCATTTCCTTCATGGGCATTACTTGGATCAAAATCGAAACCCCATTCTCTGCCTACGAAATTCACCTCCGAGTCATGCTGCAGTTTTCCACTTTCGAATCCTTCTGAAATTGTAGGAATATATCTTACACTGTCTATTAGAATCGTATGCGACACATGATTTCCTCCAGGTGGTAGAGAAAAATTAGGCCTCCACACACGAAACATTATAACATGCTGCCCTGGGGGGATTGGTATGGCCATTGACTCCCACCCACTAGTAGGGTATGTATATCCCTTCTTGCTTTCCCCGTCAATGTTGATGTAACAGCCACTAAAGGGCATCTGGACATCACTCTTTACCCAAAAGTCAAGCATGCCTCCTAGAGGAGATGTGATTGCTACGTGAAGGTCTGACTCGTCACCCTTATTCAATACGGGGTGGCTCCGAGCAGAGAAGCTTCCTTCGAATTTATCAGACGCATCAGTAGACCACGGAAGCTCTGGAGTCGTGGCCCAAGGCCAGATAGATGTTAGACCGTTCTCAAATCCGTCAAAGATCTCATTTGAAAATTTTGAGGCATCAATAGTACTTTTGACCACAGGTGGAATAGTATATTTAACCGTGGGCCTCGGCGTCGGCTTTATTGTCGTTGGTCGCAGCGTCGGCTTGCTTGACGTTGGTTTATTCGTTGGAGCAGGCGTTGGCTCGGGCGTTGGCTCGGGCGTCGGCATCACTGGTGGATTCAGAGTTGTGTCACATGCTTCATCCTTTTTGCATCCGACGTTCTTCCATACTACATCACAACAAGCTGCATACGAGTCGTACAAAAAACTTGAACCCGCCCAGCTTGTCGGGTATTCATTCGAATACTTGCAAGTCCCGAATGCGAAGGGATTAGGATGCCACATGCAACCGGGAGCATCTGTTGGTTTCGGTGTAGATGGTTTCGGTGTAGGAACATTTGTAGGCTTTGGTGTAGGAGCGTTAGATGGTTTCGGTGTAGGAACATTTGTAGGCTTTGGTGTAGGAACATCAGTTTCAATGATAATATACGGATTTGTCTTCTTCATACAAAAAATATAATCAAATAGACGGTTGTCACAGCATTTTTCAGCTGTCGCAAAACTGATACGGACTTGTCGCGTGGTTGCCATCAAATTTACATACACCAGCGGCAAGGTCTGGATAATATACAGTTGTAGTTGGTTTGGAACTTTGTGGCTTGGAGGTTGGCTCTGCCGATGGCCTTCGTGTTGGAAATGGTGTTGGGGGAATAGTTGGTTGGTCATTGAAAGCGGTTGCAGAGTCGCAATAATTCCCTGAAGCTGCAAATTTCCACCCGCAGCCGGTTGTCCTATTGCACTGTCTTCTTCTGCTGATCAAAGAACAGGCTGTTCCTGAGTTTTGCTGTAGACTCTCACTCGTTGGCTTTGGTGATGGCTTAGGTGATGGCTTAGGTGTTGGCTTTTGTGTTGGCACTCGCGTCGGTACTCGCGTCGGATTGGGTGTGGGGGGCCTTGTCACTACCACGCTGTTCTTTTTGCATGTGGCATAATGAATCCATGCGAAATTACAGCAATCTTCTAGAGTGTCGAAAAAGTTGTCTTCGTAGTCGGGCGGATTGCCATCCGACTTGCAAACGTCATTGACGTAATCGGGATAAAATTCCAAATCCAACTCCACCTCCACCTCCTCATCTGCAGCAGACTCTTCTTCCATTTTGAGCGAGGTTGGCCCTGGGCTTGGCATCCACGTCTTTTTACTTGAAAAGGAATACTGATAAGTCAACTTCGCATCTCCCGCGACTGGGGCATCGGTTGTGGCACTAAAAATTCCCAACTCTTTGCCACTCTCGAACAAGAGAGTTGAAAATACACCTGAATTGGCTGATTCAAGAAAATTTCTCTCCATTATCTCAAATGTATCAAGGCCCACATTCCAAGTATTCATTTGACAATCGGGATTACATAGAATTGGAATTGTCAATTCAAACTCAAGCTTTGTCAACTCCTGTAGTTGACGATGCTGACCACCGTCTTCTGCCGGTTCTAGGGCAGAGGAGAGCAGTCTTTGCATCAAACTTGTGTAGCCAAGGCTCACCAAGGTCAATTCAATCTCCGGGTGATATTGCTCGCTTTCTTGGAATATCGTCATGAATGTTTCTCGCAGAGCTTTTATGAGCCTCGTCCACTCCAGTGAACTAGGCGACGGAAGAGTTGCTTGGAAGTAAAGATTGAGTGTACCTCGCGCAACTACTTCAATCACTTTGTGCTCTTCTTCGTTGGAACCGACAGCTTCACTCATCGGGGCCATGGGAATGAACTCTTTGCAATTATCAAACCATGACGCGTCACAACATTCCTCAAAATTCTTGTGAATGGTTACCCACGATGGTGTGTCGGCAGTGTGAATGAGACATTTTCCATTGATCGTATTCACGTAGTACTTGTACAATGATGGAGTTGTCGTGGCGACAGTGGTTGTGGTTGTCGTAGTACTGGAAGCCGCACCATTTTGGCTATCTTTGTACTCGCAACGCCTTTGTGGGACTATTAACCACACGCAAGAAACGTTTCGTTTGCATTTTCGTTGTCTAAGGCTTGGACAGTCTACCACAACTGGAACTGTAGCATCCACTTCAACCATTTCTTGCTCCGTAACCGGTTCTTTTGGTGCGTGTTTCATACATGCATCGTATACCCAGTCTAAATGGATTTTGCAACACTGGGAATAATCCGACTCGAGGGCTGATTCTTCAATCCAACTTGGTCTTGTTATCGAATCTTCGATACATCTTGACAAGGTAGTATCAGCATAGTATCTAGTTTTGGTAGGGCTACTAGTTGGATCACGAGTGACCAAAGCTGCTTCAGTACTGGAACTTAATGCCGTGCTTGAAGTTGTTGTAGTGACTGTATCCACCGGCTTCATTTTCATACAATCACCATATACCCATGGCAAGAGGGTTTTACAACATTCGGTATAATCTGTAGTAAAATCTTGGTTCCACTGCGGCCTATCAAGCGAATCTTCCAAGCAATATGACTTAGCGGTATCGGCATAATACAGAATGGTTGAGGGACTTCGAGTTGGTGCTGATGTTGTAGGCGCACTGGTTGGGTTTGCTATCGTAGGTTGATTAGTTGGCGATGGAGTATTGGGTGCACTAGTTGGCTTCCAATACAAAGTCGTCGGCGAAGTAGTTGGCCTGGATGTTGGCACGGAAGATATTGTTGGCTGAATCAAGAGAGAAGGTGAGTGAACACGTTCAACCAAACATTAGCAATAGATATGCGATAAACAAACTTACCTCAGCTGTAAAAGGCGCTTCAGTCGGTTTAGCTGTCGTAGGAGTTTGCGTTGGCCTCAATGATGGAGCAATATTTCTCACGCATTCAGCGAAAGCCCAATCGAGGAACTTTTTACAACATTCCAAGTGAGTAGGAGCAATATTTGTGTTCCATTCAGGCCTATCTGCTGAATTTGGTAGACACGATCTACTAACATCTTCGGCATAGAAGCCGCTGTAAGTGTAAGGAGTCTCTGTCGGAGATGATGTTGTTCCATCAGGCATGTCACCCTCTGCGGATGTCGGACGTAACGTGGGTGGTATGTCGGCAACACACTCTATAAATGCCCAGTCGAGGTACTTTTTACAGCAGTCTAAACGAGTAAGTGCCACATCTTTGTTCCAAGCAGGCTTGCTTGGTGAATTTGGTAGACACTTTTTCAGAGAAGGGTCAGCATAGAAGCCTTTGTAAGGGCTCTCCGTCGGAGATGTTGTTGGATCAGGCGTTGTAGGTCCAATGGCAGAAAAATAGGGGTTGGTTTCCGGTTCATTTTCTATTACCGGCTCATTCTCTAGACACTTCTCAAAATGAAATGGTAAGTGCTCTTCGCAGCACTGCCTGTAACTTGAAACCAGAATATTTATCCATTCAGGTTTCTCAGGCGAATTCGGTTTACAAAATCCAGCAGAGGAGTCGGGGTAGTATAGTTGTTTCGGTGCAGATACATTTTCAGCTACCGGCTCATTCTTCACGCAATTCTCAACATCCCATGGTATGTGCTCCTCGCAGCACTGCCTGTAGCTTGAAACCAGAATATTCATCCATTCAGGTTTCTCAGGCGAATTCGGTCTGCAAATTCCAGCAGAAGAGTCGGGATAGTATTGTTGTTTCGGTGCTCCTGCAAAGGGATTCATTGATTCAGAAAACCACTCGCCTGAATTCTGGTTGCAAGTAACTTCGTCCCAAGAAAAGTGTCTTTGGCAGCAGGCAGAGATTGTTTTATGTGTCGGCATCCAAGGCTCCTTCTTTTGGTCGTTTGTGCAGCGTAGTAACCCCGATGTGTCTGGAAGCCAAAGTTGTGTACCCTGTAGCCGTCGTTGTTGTTGCGAATTAATAGCCTCGTCGTGATCACTTGAGGCTCGACAGCCGAATATTAATATCTGCATTGTCAGAAGAAGAGCTGACATAGTGATTACCTTCTTTATTGTGCCACGTTGCCGCATCATCTTCCGTCTATTATCATGTTGCGATGGGGGAGGAGAACTGTTCACACAGTCCGCGTGCTCGTGGCAAGGCCTATGGGGATGTTTATTGTCGTCAATAGAGCAGCAGCTGAAAGACTCCATCATTTTTGCAATATGTTCCAGTCAGCTAAAGTATTGGTGTGGGGCTATTGCTGCAATTTACTGCTTGCCACAGGCCGTCAGCGTCATGGTTGTTTTTGAAGACTTGGGGGTGGGCAGGTTGATTTGAAGATGAGATGGGCAGGGCGCAGCACACATCAGCCCGTGAGAGTCTGTGAAACAAAACAAACCTGTTGGGCCTTTTGTTGTAAGTAGGTACCTACATAAATGGCTCGACTAAGTACTAGTAAGTTGTGCAATTTGAGTCAAAGATCGAGAACAACAACTCAAGTATCAGAAGGAAGTATGACCCGCTCTTACTTATAAGTTTTAACCATTAACATCAGAATTTCTTCACTTCCTGTTGATTGCATAGATCTGATGTGTGTTCACCTGTCGAGTTGACGCTGACAGAATATGCATCGGTTCTAATCGACATTCCTCTCGAGTTTCGTTTGCTGTAAGAATCATAACCTGGTGGATCTCTCGTCATCGAGCCATTATGTTCGTTTAGTTGAATGAATAGTAGCTATGCTGGGCGCTGCAGCAGCAGATGCAACTGATTCAACGCCTGCAGGACGCATGGGTGGATAGGTATCAGAAACTAATGAATCACCCGCAATACTAGGCGCATTTGTCGGTGACAATGATCCTCCTCTATAGACAAACGTCGATCCTTGCCGAGATTGTGATCCTGACATTATCGTACTTCCGTCGAAGCCATCGGGATCACGTTTTTTGCTATGACGATACTCGGTACTCTCATCTAACTTTTGCAGTGGAAATCGTCTATTGCTTTGACGAGATTTTTCTGTTGCACTTGCTCTGGATTTGCCAGCAGGTTTCGATTTCTTTGATATATTTGAACGCCGGCTTCTTCGAGATGCACGAGAAGCTGCCCTTGACTGGTGTCCATCCTCATCGCTTTCTGAAGAGTCTGGACCTTCATAATACAGCAAACCCAAGACACTATTGCCTTCTTCTTTTGAAGAGTGGGTTGTCGGAAAGGAAAAATCTGATTCATTGAAAGCGGAATTCATGTTGTACGACGAGTTACCTCCGTCATAACCATCATCAGCCTCATGTGTTCTAAATGACGGTCTCGACTCATTAGCTGTTTGTGTATGGTGTTGCAGAGGAGAACTCCCAGCTGATTTATCATATACTGCGACAATCTGGTTGTTATCTGCTGCAACAATTTGCATTGTCGATAACTCATTTCTTCGTTTTCCTCTTCTGCGTATCATGAGACCAACGCAAATTAGAACAAGTACGACTGATAAAACACTTGATGAAACAATAGTGATTGGGTTGTTGGTATCCTCGACGTCATCACTGCTCTGTATTGATGGGATTGACAGATAAATATCCTGCCCAAAAAGCTCTTCAAGTTGTGAAGCAATGTTGCTGTTTTGATTGTTCAAGATGTTCAAGATTGATGCACGTATGTCCTGGACAGAGTTAGTCGTGTCTGCAGGGATAATGACGATAGGATGTAACTCGAAAGAAAATTCTTTGTACCCATCCTCTAGATTCGCACTTGTTGAGACCTTCATTGATTTTATAATTGCATTTAGCTCACTTTCAATTTCATTGGTTGTTGTGTTGATAATAATTTCTTCCAACGCTCTTTGTTGATCTTCTTCAAGTTGTTGCAGTGGTGCAGTTAAATTTAGCAACTTCATTGGTATTGGAGGTATTGATAATAATTCCTTTGATACAGGTACCGGCGCAAGAGATGTCGGAGCAAGAGTTGGTTCAGAAGTGTCGACAGCTGCGGCTACACATGTCGACACTTCGGATGGGAAATTAGCTCTACAGCATGAGTCAGCGTCCCAGAAGACCGTGTATACACCTGGATATATATCGGGTGAACTATCGCATTTGCCAGCAGGATTGTAATAATATGGGCAGTTGAGATAGGGAGTACAGCCTTCAAATGGATTGCGGCATGATCCTTGCTGTGTAATTTTGGTGATCAATTCAGTTAGACGATGCGTGCAAATAGAAAGGAAAGACAGAACCAAATGACAACAATTTAAAGTAGAAAACACTTACCGCAACACATGATTGATACAATTCGTCGAAGCAATAAGGTTTGATACAGTTGCATTCGCAAGTATTATCATTCCATATTCCAAAACCACAATCTCCTAGGGGGCCTTGGGGGGCACAAGTAGTTATATAGCCGGCGATGTCCTCCCTTGCATATGCATTATAGGCGTTGTAGCATATGATAACAATCAATGGCAGCAATTGCATTGCTTCACAAGGAGTCTACCAAAGTAACCGGAGATAACTGAAACAGCATGAAGATTGAAGATGATTGTGTTGCCACCCGCGGCCGGACAAACCATGGACAAGGACACCCGTCACTCACGAAGACAGGTAGGAGCGCATTACGTCACACTAAAATGACACACCCACACAAGAGGACTTCCCTCCGACCTCTCTGCCTGAGTCAGAACCCAATTTATTCAGCATGTTCTTCATCAACCAACCAGCAAGCTCTCCCAACACGTGTGCTTCCACCTTCGTGCCCAGCAACAGCTCCACAGAAGAACAACAACAATCTGCAATGCCATAAATCTTTTTGATAAGGCTCGACACAGCAACTCCTCCTCTAACTAACATCTCTACTCTACAAAACTACCATGAAAATAACAACGGCCATTACCTTATCGGCAGCAGCAATTCTGTCGTCTCATGAATCGACTGCGTTTACTGCGCCAAGAGCACATCAGCTAATTGCATCATCAAAAGGGTTTTCTACGCTTCGCTCGACATTGGTTGATGAGACTGACACAATCAACAAGCAGCAACTAACTGAAGAGCAGACACAAGAGAATTACATTACTGAAACTGTGGCAAATACTCAAAAGTCTTTTCAAGATGACGGATTTGTGTTCGGCCTTGAAGGATCAGGATTGGAACGAGTCAAGGGTAGAGGGGCAAATGTTGTAGTGGAAGGAGACTCTCTCGAGACCACACCACAGCAAGTGGCCATGGTGTCAGGCACTTTCGCAGGACAGGCATTGATTGCCGCCAATGCAATCCACGAACTCTACACACACACCAATGGGAATGCTCCAGTTACTGCATTGATATCTCTTGCAACAATTGTTTCAAGTTGGGTCGCAGCTGATTTAGGCAGCGGTATCCTTCATTGGTCAGTCGACAATTATGGAAATGGACGCACACCCGTCATGGGAAATATTATTGCAGCCTTCCAGGGTCATCACTCAGCACCATGGACGATTACATACCGTGGATTCTGTAACAATGTGTGGAAGCTTTGCATACCGTTTGGCCTTCCTACTGTTGCAGCTATCAGCTTCGTGGCTGGTCCAGAGAATCCAATGGGTAAGTGGTGACGCTTGACCTTTGTGTACGCAGCTCCTATTCTATTTTATCATTCTCATCACTGAATCTCGCTCTCTCTATATATCTGCAGTATCCCTCTTCTTTTCTTTCTTCTGCTTCTCTGAAATCATGAGTCAAGAACTGCACAAGTGGAGCCACATGACGAAGAAAGAGGTACCTGCGATCGTGAACACTCTTCAAGATCTAGGAATAACCATCGGTCGTGTCCCACATGCTCAACATCACATGGCCCCCTATGATGGAAATTACTGTATTGTGTCCGGTTTCTGTAATGAGGCACTGGATAACAGCGGCTTCTTCAGATGGATGGAGCACAGAATTTACGAAATCAATGGAGTGGAAAGTAATTCAATGAAGTTGGACCCTGAACTAAGGGCAAAGACTTTGCGTGGAGAATACAGATTGACTCAGTAAGCAACCGGATGTGTTTCCAACCTTCATTATGTAATCATTACACTTAATTGTAAAATTTTGGTTAAAACTTCTATTCCCTTTATTACGCTTCAAGATGCATCTCCCCTTTTTCCCCCTTAGTTTATAATCTGTTGATGATACTTCAAGTGGTTTCCACTCAAGTGTTAAAATTTGAGAAAGACACTCTACATTCCTCCACCACCCATCTTCCTTTCCAACCTTCCATTCATAAATTCATTTGTATCCAACCACTTACACACAGTAGCGTGAACACACGCCGCTTCCTTTCCGCTAAGACTGTCCCCTGGCTTTCCAGTGATACACTTCTCAAATGCCTTATCCGTCAACGTATTAATCACAGTCTGAACCATCATTTGCTGCCTTAACGCCATTGTGAATTGCTGCATATCACCAAGTCCTGTGGCTTGAGACATCATGGCATCATCGGAGGAGGATGAGGCAAAGTTGTCGGATGAGGAGAAACCAGAGACATCATCGCTGGTAAAATTGCTCTCTTGAGGCTTTTCTTCGGAGCCACCGCGCGACCAGAAAGGCATGGTTGTTAATTATATTATCTATTTGAATGAAGATGATTGCCCAGCGTGTATATATTGTTGGGGATGATTTATCTCTATCTACTTATGGATGATATCTTGGAGTTGTTTTGTGTGGCGGTGGTGTGGGCGCGCCGCGGCTGTCTAATGGCTGTATGTAGGGAGCAAATGAAGTGTCACCCCGCTGAAAGACAGTTGTATCTGATATGTTATTACTTTCTCTACGGATGTTGATTGAAATTGTATGTAGGGGTACAGATCTTTTTAATCTCTCCTTCGATAGGGGTTTTTGGATACGAGAAGATCTTGTGTAGCTTTTGATCTGCTTCATATTTTTGATTGATTGCCTGCATCGATCAGAATACAGCAGCGATACTTCTATTACAGCCAGGAAATAGGAGAGCATGTCGAAGCCACCAGCAAAGCGGAGGGCAAAAAGAAAGGCAGCCATGCCGACATCGATTATGCCGACGCCGACGAGTCTATGGCAGGGAACTCACTCCTTGCCTCTTTGGATCTTTCAAAATCAAAGACGGGGCCAAAAGAGGGACCTGTTGATAGTTGGATAGCAGTCAAAATGCGTGACAACTTTGCAAATCGTTATGGTGACTCACTTGGTGTTGGTAAACACGCAAAAGCACATCTTGCTCCTTTGCCAAAGGACCTTTCTAAGATTATGAAGTTCCGAGCCTTTGCAGCAAAGGTTCCGTTGTGCACCCAAAAACAAGCCGTAGCTCAATCGCAAGGAACTAGAGGAGGAGGAAATTGGCGTGATGCCAAGAAGGATTCTGATGTGGAGTATTCAGGTTATTAAGATTAAGATGTCGAGCTACCTTGTCCAAAGTCAAAGAAACAGTGTGACTTGTCTCAAAGAATATATATGGTACATTGCATAAATTGCACAATATCTATGTTCATGTAGATCTAAAATAAGTCTAAATACACCATTGCGATCCGTGTGTGAGGTAGAGGAGAGCCTTGTTCAGGTTTGCAAGTTAGACATTCTCGCACAGTGATTCGTGACTCATATCATGACCCTTCGCCTTTTAGATCTAAATCCTGTGTTCTGATGGTGGCCTTCTTATTCTTTCTTTAGCGATTCAAACGCACACCAACGAGAAAAGAAAACTTGCTGCCGACCCAGCTCACGCTCTCAAACTCGCAAACTCATCGAGGCAACACGCAACACCCATCTTGACTTCGACACACTCAACCACTGTCAGCTCAAACCCAAGACCGACCATGGATTGAGTAGACAATTAGCTCCTACAACGTCGAATTCTGAATCAGCTGTTGGTGCGACGATAACGAAAGCGGCGGCATTATCGCAAATAAGAAAATTAGAGATAAAACATGGAGATCAATGGGGTAATATTTACAAAAGAGGGTTATGCTGTTATATCTTGGAGTAAGAGAGACTTGTTGTTATTGGAATTGAAGTCGGAACGGCCACTTTTCGATCTCATGTTACTAAATTCAATCCAATGGGAAAGGACAAGGATCTAAGTATTCTATACATCAATCTGGTAGGATTGAGTCGATGGATTCGAAAGACGATGGATTTCTCTGTAGTAAAACTGATGGCCCAGATTCTATCGATATTGAACTAATTCCTGAACCAGTTTCGGGGAAGTACAGGAGAAAAGGACTTGAGCCAATATTACAAATTCCACAAAAATTGATAAATGTAAGAAAACAGATCAAGCCCAACTTCCATTCAATCTGAACAAAAAGGGCACTACAAAGATGGAGTGTCATCTTATCAATACCAAATGCTTCGATGCCTCCCACGAGCGACCAATCAATAAGCAAAAAGGATTGGAAGGATCACTTAGCCTTTATTAGTCCGACGAAGAGAAACAAAGCTTACTTTGTACCATTGCAGGATGCAAAGAAAGATAATCAAAACGTGGAGAATGGGATCGACTGAATTTTTGACTGAGTTGAAGAAACGCAGCAAGTACGAAATTGAATGTAATGCATTGGATATAGAAGCATCATTAGCACTGACTTTAGGCGACACTGTCAGCCGAAGGATGGACACAAAGCAACGCATATCACCATGTGTACAATCTTACGGGTTGAACGAAAACATTGTTGCACAATATTCAGTGCGAAAGCTATTGACATTGTGGACTGCGATGCCTTCATCTACCTCATCCATCATGTAATGAATGGTCATTCAACCTCCCGCACCTGCAGCAAGAATACAGGGCTTTTCTTCAATAAAGGAAACGAACTCGTCGAACCGCCCGCGCCTTGACCCAAGAAAAGATGATCCTTCCAAGAAAAAATCTGAAACGGTGGACCGGGAGCAGAATGATAGGTACATTTGCTCCGTTATTGTTTGAGTTAATTGAGATGTTAGCTAGATTCTCCAACAAGATGTCAAGAGTAATCGACCGAGTGGTTCATCAAGCTTACATGAAAGTCTATCAGGAGATAATTGACGATGAAAAAACGGCAAATCTGAAATGAAAACACAATCTCAATCCTGCTATGGACTTATCATCTTTGCAGATTGTGTCGTGCGATGATAAGAAATGGGATCAACTTTTCCAATGGAGGCCATATCGACATTTTTGATGCAATGATGAGAGATTCAACGAAGCTATGGAGCAGATATTGATAGGTCAACTCATTGATTGGTGTGAGCAGTCAAAGAAAGGATACAGCTCACCATGCTCCAAAGAAGTGGTCAGAGGAGAACCTTGATGCCATTCTTTATCTGCTGAAGTGTGGACGGCAAGTTCCCAACAGAGATGATGAACACGACGAGCCATTGAAGTTCACTACCGATACAACATGTGGATACCAACCGATCTATAGAGGAGATTGGCAACAGAAAAGTATTCGCCGGATTCTTATATCCGAAGAACAAGACTTTAATACGGTTCGGTGTAGGGAAGGTTACTTTCCAAAAGTGGAACAGCAATTTACTGTTTCATCAGACTCCCGTTTGCTATACATATGATGATGACAAGATATATTTGAAAGACAAAGATCTCATCATCCTGAACAAATTGCTGCGCTTGTTGGTAATGTTCCAAAGATGGAAAGAAGATTGCAAAGGCAATCAGTCAATATGAACTAGATCATCCGCTTGATGCTGCATTTTTTGTCAAAGCAAGAGATCTTTGATATTATTAGACATCAAGATGTTTGTGAAGGAGCTAAGACTTGGTATCAATCACATTTGGACTTCGGAACGTTTCTTACTGATATCAAGGAAGCTGTTTTCAACGACACCAAACCAACAGCACATGACATGTCAAAGCAAGAGAGCTACAATGCGATCAGGATACATCTCTCTCAGCAATTCACAGATGGAGCCAAACTACTCGTATCAGTCAATGCTTGATCATGGTGACCATCGCACTGTTATTGCTGCAGCAGTCGCCAAACATCAAAAGTTGCATCCGGATATGACGAAACTACAGAGCTTTGATACAATCAAGAACAGTCTCCCAGCATCAGTCACAGATGGAGCCAACGCACGTATCAGTCAACCATTGGTGACCGTGCCATTGGTGACAATGATGAAAAGTGGAACACACGTTACGATGAACTGATAGAGTACAAACGTGTCAACGGCCACTGCAATGTTCCTCTAAACTATCAAGCGAACAAGGCACTTGCCAATTGGGTAAAGAAGCAACGCGCAGAATACAAGAAGTTTGTTGCAGATAACACATCATACATGACTCAGGACAAGATTACTAGGCTGGATTCGTTAGGGTTCCAGTGGAATGGCAGGGAGGCAATTGAAGATGAAAAGTGGAATGTGCGTTACGAAGACTTGCAAGAGTACAATCGTGTCAACGGCCACTGCATTGTTCCTTCTGTGTATCAAGCGAACAAGGCACTTGCCAATTGGGTAAAGACCCAACGCAAACAATACAAAAAGTTTCTTGCAGGTGACACAACATCCATGTCTCAGGACAAGATTGCTAGGCTGGATTCGTTAGGGTTTCAGTGGGCGACGAAGAAGGTGGCCGCGAAGGGGAGTGTGATGAAGACAACCAAGAAGAAGTCACCACAGAAGAAGTCACCACAGAAGAAGAAGTCATCACAGAAGATGAAGAAGAAGAGTGTGAAGAAAATCCCCAAGAAGAAGAGGATCGAGACGAGCTCATCTAAGAAGACAAGGTGAATTCTTTCTTGGAATGGCGTTACTTTACATAAATAACCCAACAAAGAGAGAATTAACAATTCATCGATTAATTATTGCGTCAGAGTCTTCGCTTGCTCCTTGGATGCAGCAGCTGCGTTGCGGATTTGTCCTACTCATTCCAAGTCATACCACCGGAGATCAGTTGCACGGCTTTCTCTTGGAAAGCTTCGTGGAGCTTTGCTCGATGTTTATACTGCTGAGGGCAGTTGCGATACAGAGGGATGTCATCTGAAAAGATAAAACGTTTATGATTGTATCAAAATTTTCTGAGATCTAACGATCGCCGGGTACCGTACATCGAAAATCACGAGAAACATGTCTGAATTAGCGACCCCGCAAGTAGAATTATTTGAGGTGGCCGAGTACACGCCAAGTCGTTGGGATTCAATCGCACTTCGTACATAGACAGGGTCGCTAATTTCAGTTCATTTTGACTTGACGAGAAACATGTAGTATCACAACACCTTTTGCCATACAACAACCTTTCCATAAAAAGTACAACCAACGACAACATGGCATCCGCAGCTCTTCTGACGCTACTGCCTGCAGATGCGACACGTCAACATGCAATGGCGCAGAAATTGACGCAAGGCATTTCCTTTGGTTATATCGGAGTTGGATGCTCGGTCTATTATGGCAAGCAGAGCCAGTGAGGCAGAGGGCACCCGTCAGCCGATTGCATTTCGATTCCCAGCCGAAGGCAAACAAGGTGAGGAGGGAGGATCGGACGATGAAGTGTGGACCACAATTCATTTGCCCGAGGATTCATTTTTACCTGTCTTGAAGTTTCTGACTGGCAAGGAAATCGTGACATATTCACTAGTAAACAAGGCCTTTCTTGCTGCAAGCAGGAATCCACTTTTGTGGGAGACTCTGGACAAGCATTCTGGCCTCACGAATTCAAACAAGAAGCTGAATATGACAGCTCTTCAGAATCTTCTCAGGCGCCCACAGTTTTGCCCGTCTGAAGCATTTTATGATGCCTCAAAATGCCCTCAAGCTCTCTACAAAAAATACCAAGCAGCTGGCATTACTCTGTCCTCATTTAGAGTTATTCTCTGTAGGTTACTCTACGCGCGGCGTCACGGGGCCCAAGACCAAAGATGAAGATCTCATTGCAATAGCTGAGAACTTTTCCAATCTCAATGCAATCCATACACACATGTGGAGCATTACTAACAAAGGGAATTGTTTCTGTGGCAAAAATCATGGAGTGTAAGTGAATGATGTCATTGTATCTGTTCAAAATTCATTATCTTGCCTCTTTATTCTTACTCTTGATCGATACAAACAATGTGAACTGTCTTAAACTTCAGCTAGGCTCCTTGATCTCCGGCTTCAGGGTGATACCATTACTGAGAACTATCTATCTGATGCTTCTCTTGGAACAATTGCAAAATCATGCCCAAATCTGCAGTACTTTGCGTACAAGATTTCATCGGGCTATTACTACAAGGAAGAGCTAGATCGATTGAGTGGCAAGGGTATTCTTGCTCTGGTTAGCGATTGCCGTCGCCTCGAGGTGCTCGAACTCGAGAATGCGAAAAGAGTGGGTAGGGAGACATTTGTGGAGATTCTACAAATGCTTGCACTTGCAAGAGAGTCCAGCGCTGTAGCTAAGGCCGTGGTCTCGGATGACGATGGCACGTTTGCTCTTGGTAAGATTATTCTTGCGGGGTACCCATTCGTCGTTACAGGAAATCCACTTCTTCTCGAAGATACCACTGATAGCAATCAAGCAAGGGAGAATCCCATTCCTTCTTTCCGTCGGGATCGGGATAGCGCAAGGTTTGGAAGATTAGCGGAGGTTTGGGCAGAATCCCAAAGATTGAGTCGTCGATAAGCATTTGCCCCTTTGTTTTGACAACGTTGGAGAAGGCGTGTGGCGTTTTTACTTCAACTGTTTACATAAGATTCATACTTCCACTTGTGTTGTCACTTCACACACAAAAAGCTAAAGGTAATAAATATCCAGCAATGATGATAATAAATAATAGTAGGTAGTAGCACCATCCTGCAGCCGGCGTAGACGAAAAAGCAAGCGCAATATCTCACTCATCTCACCCCACATCCACACTGCAAGCGCGCCCCCGGGGCCCTCTCTGTTCTCCGTTCTCTCTCCTTCTCCTCATCATATCATCATCATCTTATCATTTCCGCTTTCTGCCCAGCTGACATCAGCGGCACACTGCTATTAATACAAGCCATCCATTTGTGCCATTCCCTCGCATTCAGTTGGAATATTATATACGCAGCAGACCGCAATAATGATTCTTAGACTGATTCATATTGGCTGTCTCCATCGGCTCGTGCTCTGCGTTTCTTGCGCCAACATTATCTGCCGTAGATCGAGTGGTTCAGTTGCAAGCAACTCGACAAAATCAGGATGACGCTGCTAACGATGTCAAAGCCGCTGCTCTCGACACCCCTCAACACCGTAGGGACTTTCTTCGGCTATCAGCTGCAATTGTTTCATCAGCGTCAATTTTCCCAACAATGGCAAACGCTGAGGAAGAATTTCTGTACAAACGCGACGAAGCTGGTGCAGATCTCACAAGCCAATATTTAACCCTGATGGATCATTAAAGGATCCCAACTCAGTTGTCGTAGCCCAAGAGAAGGCGGTAAATGTTGCTTTCTCCCTTCCATCATCGCCAGATTCGGTTACTTTCAATTTGAGCACGGATGGGTCATCGCCGTCTGCAGGGTCGGACTCGGCTGCCAATCTTAAAGCATCGTACAAACTCCCAACCAAGTGGAATCAAGAGGCCACCTCTTCGCTTCCACTATATTATGATTCTTCTGAAGGAAAAGAATGGTAAATCATGTGATCGAATTACAATCTACTCAGTGTCGGCACCGAAAAATCTCAATATGTTCTACATTGGAAAAGGCATCAAAGGTGGGGGTAGCAAAGAGTCTCTTCATGAGTGACATATCAAATGGATATTTCGATGAGGGGGTGTTAAAAGCTGATTTGATCGGTGGACGTACTACACGCAAACCTATCCAAGCAGCTCAGTACCGGAGGGGATTGATGAGCAGGTATATTATGAGTTTGACCTTGCATTTGCCCCACTCTCATGTCCTGATACATGGAAGGGAACAAAGAGATTTGGGGGCTTGGTTTCTGTCCATATGACAACATCTTTTTAGTATCGGCAACTGTGCTGAATGCAGACAGTAATGAAGGAGGAACCTTGATGGTGTGCGTAGTTGAATGTAACAAGAATGAATGGAAAATTGGAAATACTGATTTGAAACGTGTCAGGAGTTCGTTCATTGTGGACAGGGCATAAAAAGAAAGAGTAAAAAACACACGCAACAGCGAAAAACTAAAATCAACTTAACAAAGTATTTTAGTGCAATGCTCCATTCAAGCGATAGGTACGATATGGTGCTAAATGTTGCTTGCGGCCATCCCAAATTAGACCTCATCAGGACACCTACGAGGCTGTAGCAAGGCTGATACACATATAAAGAGCATGAGTAGAAGCAAATCTCATCCTATACCATCGTAACCGAATGTAATGGGCCACTGAAAGCAGTGGATTACTCCATTCACGGCGTTAGATACGATAAAGTGTTAGCGTGGTGCTGGCGGCAGACAAATTGGACCTCATCAGGTCACCTACGACGTTGTAATGCATGGCTGATGCACATCAGATAAAGAGCATGATTAATGGGATATGTCTTCTATACCAACGTAAAACCGAATATAATAGGCCACTGAAAGCAGTAAATTACTCCATTCACAGCGTTAGATACGAGATACTTGCGTAGAGAGATGGCGGCCATCCCAAATTGGACCTCATCAGGTCACCTACGATGTGTAGCGACGGCAATACGACCAAACAGAGCTTTAGCTGTGCGATGAAAATGCTTCTATACTATCTTAACACTTTATGGTCTACTACAAGCTGTTGATATTCATATTCCCAGCGCTAGATACGATATGGTGCTAGAGTAGTGCAGGCAGTAGGCACCATCCAAAATTGGACCTCATCAGGTCCACCTACGACGTGTAGCGACGGCAATACGACCAAACAGAAGCTTGAGCCGTGATAAACATGCTTCTATACTATCATTGCCAACTTTAATGGGCCACTACAAGCTGCTGATATTCATATTCACAGCGCTAGATACGATATGGTGCTAGAGTAGTGCAGGCAGTAAGGCGATCATCCCAAATTGGACCTCATCAGGTCACCTACGACGTTGTAGCGAGGCAGGCATACAACCAAACAGAGCTTGACCGTGATAAAGATGCCTTCTATACTATCATTAACCAACTTTAATGGGCCCTACAAGTGTGGATTATATTCCAGCGCTAGATACGATATGGTGCTAGAGTAGTGCAGGCAGTAAGGCCGATTATTCCCAAATTGGACCTCATCAGGTCACCTACGACATTGTAGCGACGGCAATACAACCAAACAGAGCTTTGAGCCGTGGCTTCTATACTATCATTGCTAACTTGAATGGGCTACTACAAGCTGTTGATATTCATATTCACAGCGCTAGATATGATATGGTGCTAGTGTAGTGCAGGCAGTAAGGCGATCATCCCAAATTGGACCTCATCAGGTCATCTACGACGTTGTTGAACGACAGCAATACAACCAAACAGAGCTTGAGCCGTGATAAAGATGCTTCTATACTATCATTAACAACAACTTTAATGGGCCACTACAAGCTGTTGATATTCATATTCACAGCGCTAGATACAATATGGTGCTAGAGTAGTGCAGGCAGTAAGGCGATTATCCCAAATTGGACCTCATCAGGTCACCTACGACATTGTAGCGACGGCAATACGAACAAACAGAGCTTGAGCCGTGATAAAGATGCTTCTATACTATCATTGCCAACTTTAATGGGCTACTACAAGCTGTTGATATTCATATTCACAGCGCTAGATACAATATGGTGCTAGTGTAGTGCAGGGCAGTAAGGCGATTTTCCCAAATTGGACCTCATCAGGTCACCTACGACATTGTAGCGACGGCAATACAACCAAACAGAGCTGGCCGTGGGCTTCTATACTATCATTGCAACTTGAATGGGCTACTACAAGCTGTGATATTCATATTCACAGCGCTAGATAGATATGGTGCTAGAGTAGTGCAGGCAAGTAAGGCGATCATCCCAAATTGGACCTCATCAGGTCACTACGACTTGTAGCGACGGCAATACAACCAAACAGAGCTTGAGCCGTGGACTTCTATACTATCATGCTCAACTTTAATGGGCACTACAAGCTGTTGATATTCATATTCACAGCGCTAGATATGATATGGTGCTAGTGTAGTGCAGGCAGTGTAAGGCGATCATCCCAAATTGGACCTCATCAGGTCACCTACGACGTTGTAACGACAGCAATACAACCAAACAGAGCTTGAGCCGTGATAAAAGATGCTTCTATACTATCATTAACAACAACTTTAATGGGCCACTACAAGCTGTTGATATTCATATTCACAGCGCTAGATACAATATGGTGCTAGAGTAGTGCAGGCAGTAAGGCGATTATCCCAAATTGGACCTCATCAGGTCACCTACGACATTTGTAGCGACGGCACATACGAACCAAACAGAGCTTGAGCCGTGATAAAGATGCTTCTATACTATCATTGCCAACTTTAATGGGCTACTACAAGCTGTTGATATTCATATTCACAGCGCTAGATACAATATGGTGCTATGTGTAGTGCAGGGCAGTAAGGCGATCATCCCAAATATGGACCTCATCAGGTCACCTACGACATTGTAAGCGACGGCAATACGACCAAAACAGAGCTTGAGCCGGTGTTAAAGATGCCTTCTAATACTATCATTAACTACACTTTAATGGGGCTACTACGAAGCTGTTGATATTCATATTCACAGCGCTAGATACGATATGGTGCTAGAGTTAGTGCAGGCAGTAAGGCGATCATCCCAAATTGGACCTCATCAGGTCACCTACGACGTTTGTTAACGACAGCAATACAACCAAACAGAGCTTGAGCCGTGATAAAGATGCTTCTATACTATCATTAACAACAACTTTAATGGGCCACTACAAGCTGTTGATATTCATATTCACAGCGCTAGATACAATATGGTGCTTAGAGTAGTGCAAGGCAGTAAGGCGATTATCCCAAATTGGACCTCATCAGGTCACCTACGACATTGTAGCCGACGGCAATACGACCAAAACAGAGCTTGAGCCGTGATAAAGATGCTTCTATACTATCATTTAACACACTTTAAATGGGCTAACTACAAAGCTGTTGATATTCATATTGCACAGCGCTAGATACAATATGGTGCTAGAGTGTAGTGCAGGACAGTAAAGGCGATTCTTCCCAAATTGGACCTCATCATGGTCACCTACGACATTGTAGCGACGGCAATACGACCAAACAGAGCTGGAGCCGTGATAAAGAATGCTTCTATAACTATCATTAACAACATTAATGGCTACTACAAGCTGTTGAATATTCATATTCACAGCGCTAGATATGATATGGTGCTAGAGGTAGTGCAGGCAGTAAGGCGATCATCCCAAATGACTCATCAGGTCCCTACGACTTGTACGACGCATACGACCAAACAGAGCTTGAGCCGTGATAAAGATGCTTCTATACTATCATTGCAACTTTAATGGGCCACTACAACTGTGATATTCATATTCACAGCGCTAGATATGGGGCTAGAGTATGCGGCGGCATCCCAATTGGACTCATCAGGTCACCTACGACTTGTAGCGACGCAATACGAAAACAGAGCTTGAGCCGTGATAAAGATGCTTCTTCTATCTTGACAACTTAATGGCACTACAAAGCTGTTGATATTCATATCACAGCGTAGATACATATGGTGTAGGTATGCAGGCAGTAAGGCGACGACCATCCCACAATAGGACCTCATCAGGTCACACCCAACGATGCTCTAGCATTGCTGATACACATAACAAAGGAAGCTTGAAGTAATATGTCAATATCTCCCTGTCAGTTATTATTCTTAAGTATAGGGACAACCATAATTGTAGTAGCCCTTCCCTTGACATGTTATTGTTTAAGAGATATGTCTTGACTTTACTTGCGATGTAAGGCTAAGATTAAAATAACAAATATTAGCGGGTCGGCATATGAGATGGCGCTGCTTGCTGTGCCACATGTAAATAGCTTGAGTACAATAGTGGAATATATCCTTCTACTATCGTATCCAACGATAATAATAATACATCGGACCTATCAGGTCACCTATATCACTATGGCATCGCTAACTCATGTGCAATTGGATTCTACTTTTGTACTACTTGTAAAAGAATATTAACTATACATTATTATTAATCTACGCTTTCTAGCTCTATATCTAATCATCTGTTTTCTATTTCATTATTTGGCATTATCCCACTTTGTTGTTCTGGAAACTGATGAATAGTACTAATCATTTCGATTGAATTTGTTGGGTGCTTTTAGTTTTTTTGGTTTGTCGACCTTAACTGCATGGTTTGTGCTGCCGGTACTTTAGTTTCCCTTGCATCGTAGTTGTCTTCAGATTTGTAGCCATCGGGATCGATACTGCTTGCTCTACTTACCCGAGAAGCCGCCATTTTCGAAGGTATTGAGCAGTCTATTGATGACACGTCATCATCTGGTTCGAAGCAAAGGTCTACACCTGATTCCGAATTCAAGTCAGAATCGTCGTGACTGGGGGGAACATCGCTATTTACAGTGCCAAGACTGGCATTTACTCCAGACTCTGCTCGATATTCATCCTTACTTGATGAGTCGTAATTAGATGTGGAAGATTTGGAAGTATCATTCAGAGGTGCAGGCTCAGGAAGAGAGTACGAAGAACTTTCTTCTCCATCATGCCCGAAGTCAGGGGGGTAAATAGATTCATGCAATACTTCTGACGACGAACTTGACGACGAACTAGAAGAAGAAGAAGACTCATCATCAGGGTCTGATAACCGTGGTGTGTAAATTCTTCTCTTTCCCTTCTCCAAATCTAATTCTTCCTCCGGCATACTCTGTTCAAATTCTGATGCTTCCTCTTCTGTAGCTAATACTCTCACAGTGAAACTATCAAGGACTTGCTCACAAAGCATCAGCGACACAGCAACACCAACGACTGATGTCACGAACATATTACCGAGTTCTGTGGCTGGACCTCCAGGAGATGTGCTGTATGCCAAGTTGAGACACGCCATAGCGAGCGACAGCAGTGAAAAACATCCTTCTATGCACCAAATTTTTTGTGCACGGTAATTTTCCCAATGGTCAAACTTCCCCATTTGATCTAGCCGACAGAAGAGGAGCGAAGCAAGAGCAACGATAGCATTCACCAAGCCCACTCCTGACCCCAAACTAGATCGCTTACAGAATGGCGTTGTCCCGAGAGTACCAGCGCATGTATCTCCGTTTTGCACTTTCAAACTGAATGCTGATAATCCCAATTGAAAAGCTAGACTCACAAACCAATACGTCCATCTACTCTCTTCAAACTCGTATCTGTGTCTTTTTGTCTTTGCAAGCACCGCAGATGGCCGTGTCCCTCGTTTTCTCATAGGACTTACCAGCAATAATGATCCCACTAAATATGACAAGAGACCATATCCCAACCAAGCACATAACCACAGATTTATATTCCATATGATATGAGTAGAGTCAGCTGCTGCAACAGTCGTGACAGCGAAGTTCATTGCCCCAAATGGATCTAGTAACATACTCATTATCACGCACCAAAGGCAAAACAGAACAATAGACAGTATGAACTCAACTGAATAATGGATCCATCTCAAATCACAAGTAAAGGCATTTCTTACAGAGCGGTGTCGATAGCCAATATAAATTGCAAGTGAAATGCAGAAGCTTGTCGCGAACATGGCCAACATTACCGTATCGTCATCACTTCTCCCTACACCACAGTGTCCCTGCCGCCTTCTACCACCAAGAATGTTCCCAATCCCATTAGAGAGACAGTTGCAAGGTATAACCATGCTGATGAGCGGGGAGAAAGTTCTTCATTGGCATGCAGCGCCCACGGGCTCGTCAATTGCTTCTTATGTTCTGGTGAGGATTGGTCTTGTGTCCGCATCGTGAAGCATGGACAATAACGAGATAAAGATCTCTCTTCCTTGCCACATTCGGCATCGTCTTGCAGGACAGCCATCTGGCTATCTTCATGGTTGCCATGTCCATCAGTAGCAGTGGATTGGGGCTGATCGCTGCTGCTTTTTAGACCAGCGGAGGCGCGAGGTTAATTTTCGAAGCATGACACTTGTGTTGTTCTTTTAGGTAGGGGACAAAATTAATGATGTGCTATCTTCTTCACGCGTGCGTTCAGTGAGGGCTTGGGGCTCCAGCAATGCCAGCTCAAGCACTATTATGACAATAACACTATCTACTACTATTATGCACGGACAAGAGCAAGAGACAGAGCACTGCAGTGTACAATAGTTGTTGTTGTTGATGCATGCAGCAGACACGATTGCTTGAACGACATCAAGCAAGAACTTTTTTGAAGAACACGGTGCGACACAAACATATTCTTTAAATTGAGAAACGAATTATGAGGTATCCACAAACTCCCGCTTTTTTGACCCCCACTGCATTGCGTTTGCATCATACTTTATATTTATTTTCTCCAAAACCGGGGGCCTGGAGATTGAACCATCAATGTAAGTGATGTGGATGTTGCAAGCAAACCAAACTTCATTTTGAGGTGAGCAATATTGTCAACCACTTATACCTTATATACATTATACTTACATGTACTTTTTCTCACGAATAGACCATGAATAGACAATCGATTGAGATTGAGGACGTGTTGCTTGGCGGTTTGTTCTGGTAACGAATATCACTGGTATTGACGGACTCTAATGAGATCTACTACGTTTTCAATGGGATTTTGCACACTGTGGGCTTGTTTTTCTTTGGTGGCCTGGTGTGAAGAGGTGGTAAGGGTGGATCCTTCCTTCGCGGTCCTCTGAAACGATCTCTGCGTACTCACTCTTACTCTTCACTCTACTCTCCTCTCATACTCCTCCTTCGGGTCTCCCCTATCTAATCGCCTCCAACTCTCTCCTACTCCCCCTCCCGCATTCCAGTTTAAACCTTAATGTTTCTGTGTCTGGCAGATTAAATACACAAGGGGAGACCTCGTACAAGCTTCTTCTAAGGTACAGAAAGCTTCTCTTTTCTTTGGACAAACAAAACATCTATAGACACAATAGACAAAGAGAGTGTAAAACGTGAACGGCGCTAAGAGAACACTATCATCCTACTCAGACTATCCATCTAATTAACAACTATCATCTAACATCTCTACTCAGAGTCAGAACGGAACACTATAATGCATCCTACATCCTACCTGCTACCAGGAACTGCGCATTTTTTTTGTTACATCAATTGCATTGTACAAAAACTACGAAAAAACACAAAACAGAAAAACTAAACGTACCACAAACACAACACAAGAACAAGTACAAACGTTCACGACACAACAACTAAAAAGTGGGAAGTAAAAACTAACAACGCACTAAAAACTAACAGACAAACACAAAAGACAAGGAAATCAACAACAGCAAAACAACACGCTCTTTTGTTTGATTTTGGACGGGCAAAAGGCCTCTTTGACTATGGTATGGGACACTTACTCTGTGGGCACAATGAACATGGATTAATAAGTCGAAGAGCAAAGAGTTGGAGTCCGATACTATTGAAACAATTGGCGGTGGCTGGCTTGCCGCCCAAGATTAACACAACTACCTGTGCAGCATAGCTCGCCGTACAAACTACAATTCTCTCGCCCTGACACAGGACACAGAAATATAGCTACCGCTCATGTGGTAACGCACTGGATGTGTATTTTGGACTGAGGAAGTAGGTAGTAGGTAGAGGGCGCCCTCAACAAAATGTAACCCGTTGTCTGTCCTCCCCACTCACTCTCAGGAATTTAAATGAAGCCATTTTCCCCCCCCGTCGATAAGTACAAGAGAGGAATTAGTACTTCAGTTAATTTTATTTTGAAAATTACACAAAAAGAAATTTTGGGTAATGCGAGATGCCATCACCGACTTTATGAGCAAAAGCAGGTTTTTTGTACTTAATTGTAAGCATTGCCAGTCCACTCTCTCTGTAATGAATATTTCTTCTGCAGGTCCAACCGGCAACAAATGCGCACGATAACCAGATAGCCACCGCACAACCTCAATTGATACTTATCGAGATGAGACCTTCAAATCAAAGCTCCTGGGACGTCGTGCTGCTGCCAGTAGCCCAAAGCAGATTGCTCGCCCCCTCAGCCGACACTGAAGCGAAGACACCTAATTCTTTTGAAATTTTCTCAATGATGCTTCAAGCGTAAATTGCAAATATCTTCTCAGGACGCCGCGAGTATGGCAGAATGATGATGCCCGACCGAAGATTGCATCGACCAACGAACATGAGATACATTGCCGAGGCCGTGAAAGGACCGATACAGAGCGGGAGGAGAATACAAAATTGACCTTCAAATCAAAACTCCTGGGACGAGTGGCGTGGCTCCCTGCACTGAACTCTCGGGCAGCATCCAGAAGCCTGGAAACGAACTAGTGATGGGAAGAGACCTAGAGGCGCCATGATGAGGAAGTTATCGGGGATCAACAAGGTGCTTCAAGTGCAGTTGCAACTGCCCTCCGGAGAAGCCACAACGTATGGAGCTTTGATGATATGCACACCTCAATCAATCACGGACATTAAAGGGGGATACGGATGTCATCTGGAAGAAGCACAGGGATTGAATGAGCAGGAATACATGTGCATGGAGGGACCTGCCAAAACGCCAATCAAGGTGATGAGGAAAGGTCCTGCAGCTTGCTGGAGACCTTATGGCTCAAGGCCTACGAATAGACCTGGAGCGGCGTGGAATTGTGAAGACCGTGATGGGAAGGAACGAGTGCCGAATGCAAGGCAGAAGTCAAACCAGCTCAGAGTATGGAGTGTGGAAAGCCAGGTCCTGAGGCACCTTAGCCAACAAGCTCAAACATAAAATGATGAAAGCTGAGCTACAAGACAAGGAGAAAAGTCAGTTATTGAGAAGCTCAAACGACAAACGTCAACACGTAGAAGGATAGAAAGAAAGGGCGAAATAGCCGAGAACCTTGAAATGTAGTTGGAAACTAAATTGTACTCTTAGGGGCCTAGCTGGACAAAGGTTTATTCGCGGTATAGTACTCAATGTTGACGGGACCCTCTTACGAGGTGACAAACCGAAGGAGTACGACGAATAAAAGTATGGAGGGGAAGAGGGATTGACGAAGAAAGAGATATAACGATGCCATTGATTTAGCGTCTGATTACCACCCCTAGTCAGCTCTTCCGCTTAGAGAGGCATGTCATGCCCAGGCAATTTTTCTCTCAAGTAGCCTGATGTAATAGATATACGTCAAACCTTTGATATGTGTTTGTCCTTTTAAGCAGCCATGACCAGAGACTCACCCCCTAACGGAACGTAAAAATCCAG